>ML783087.1:107673-123622 GCA_009831015.1 Picea engelmannii | reverse complement strand
TCTTCACTGGACATTTTTGGACAGAATTATTTTCTTGTTTGGGTACTCAATTGGCTCATAGCTCATCCTATCATCCTCAATCTGATGGACAAACTGAGATAGTGAACAAATGTCTGGAATGATACCTTCGTTGCTTTGTCTCTAATAAACAAACACAATGGTTCAAATGGTTACCCTTGGCAGAATGGTGGTATAACACTTCCTTTCATACTGCAACAAAAATGACACCATTTATGGCACTTTATGGATACCACCCTCATTCCATCACTTCTTCTCTAAAAGAAAAATCTAAGGTTCAAGCAGTGGAAGATCACATCGAGAATCAACAAAAAGTTCTCCAAATCTTAAAAGACAACCTGACCATGGCACAGAATCGCATGAAACAACAAACAAATCAACATCGTAGTGAAAGAAGTTTTGAAGTAGGGGATTGGGTATTTTTAAGACTACAACCATACAAACAGATGTCCCTCAAGCAAGCCTAGAAGGATAATAAATTATCACCAAAGTACTATGGCCCTTATAAGGTGTTGCAAAAGATTGGTACTATGGCATACAAATTGTTGCTGCCTGCATCTTCACGAGTACACCCAGTTTTCCATGTTTCATGCTTAAAGAAGGTTATAGGCGACAAGATCTCAGTCCAAACTATATTTCCAGAACTTGATGAGGAAGGAAAAATCATATTGGAGCCTGACGCCATCACTGACACAAGAATTCGCTAGCTAAGGAATAGATCTATTTCAGAGTATCTCATTAAATGGAGGAAACTATCGGCTAAAGATTCCACTTGGAAAGATGAGTCTTTTATATAGAAGAATCCAGAGTTACTCAAACGTTGTGGACAACACTTTTCTCAAGGGGAGGGGCATGTTAAGCCCTAATATTGGCTCATTACCCCTTAATTGGGGCATATTATATTAGCAATATTATTTTATTTATGTCGACTTTAGGCCATTAGTTGTAATTATACCTCCTAGTCTCCTATATATACCAAGGAGACATTTTCATTTTGAATCATCTTGTACTTGAAGATTTAAGTGGGGTGAAAGGAGGTTGCCCCCTCGAAGAGGCTTATTATCTGAAATTATCTCTTTTTCAAGGCGTTGAGTACTTTTTCTGAGGTTTTTCTATGCTATATTGATATTTGGTTCTTAACATAACTCTTCCCCTGGAGCTATATTTTTTATTGTGCACAGGACTACCCGATTCTCTTCACGTCCCTCATATATGTAATTTGGTTTTTTGTTTGTTGTCCCGGGTCGTGTGTTGTTTATAAATCCTGCGATATTACCGGAAGCTTTAGGCCTTCCATCAATATAGATAGTCGCTCCCTTATTTTTATCCTTGTTTATTAGTTGTATATAATTTGTAGCGAGTGAATATCTCTGCATATTTTTCATGTACCAAACCAGCCGCATCCAATCATTATAATTGTAAAACTGTCCGACATAGTCCATCAATTAAGTTATTGTATTATATTTTACAATTATTCCATCCACGGAAAATAGCCCTAAGCCATGCAGGGAGGATGGTGCAAAGCAATATGTCCTATTGTTGACAACGAAGTCAATATCTATAAGAGGTAGTTCCTTAGGTACCCATTGTTTCACCAGATGCTTATACCTGAGTGAAACCTCTATGTCTCCTATGATTTCATCATCATAAGAGCATGATCCTCCTTCGGCAAGAAAAAAATTCATGCGTCTACAAAATTTTATTCTGACTTTTTCACCTCTGGTCCTTGTTTGCTTATCATATCTACTAGATGTAGTCGCATTTCTGGCCTTGTTGGGCCCCAACAACTCCCCCTATATTTTTACAAAATTTAAAGGGCCCCTATTAGAATCTTGATAATTATAATGAGCTACAGAATCAACCTTTTCAAATAGTTCTATTCCTTGGCTTTCTTTGAGACAAACTTAAGACATTCACTTTAGTATGAGACATTTATTACAAGAGTATATGTCAAAAGTTAGAAACGAGCATAAAAATCTCAATTTAAACAAAAACGTTAATTTGTATCAAATGTTTACTTTCGTTTAAATTATGATTATGTGTTCATTCTTTTGCTCATTAGAAAGTTTGACTATTTTGAATAATGTGTTCAATACTTCATCAAATAATATCTTGGTTGGTTTCTCATTTTCATGAAATCATTTGGTGATATTAATTAATTAAATTCTTTTTTCATTTTGCATCTCATTTCAAAATAATAATAATCAAAGAATTATCTATCATTTGTTTGATTTTGTAAAAAATCAAAATTAATATTTTTTTTCCATTAACTTGAAGCTTCTAGATCATATTTGAAAACAAATTATAAATAATGTTTGTTTATAAGTTATAGTTAGTTTAAATTCATTTTTTATTTTTCTAGATTTTGTTTTATTCTCAATTTTTAGGTTATTAATTTAGGTTTATTTTTGTTTCACAGGTTTCTATTATCAAATATTTGATACGGATCTGATCATGGCTTGATTTTATTATCCAAATACATTCAATATGATTGATCCAAAAATAATTTTGGATTGCTACAAATAATTTTATGAACAACAACAGATAAAATTTGCAAAGGCGTCAAGATCAGATAGACGATTTTGCAGAACTGATTGCAGCCAACCCGTGATGAATTAGAAGAAACGGTTGAAAACCCAAAACCCAAATGCAACCATTTACCTTACGCGTGGATATTTTCTCAAACAAATGCACGATTTGAGAGATATTGATGTCTTATTATGAGACAAATTTCAGGTGGCGAAAATTAATAGTGACGCCCAGACTGTTCATTCATTTTATAAATTTATGAGAAAGATCAGAGCCAAGGAGATCAAAGAATTTGAGAGGAGGATTTTTATCCTTTATCTTTTGTATATTATATATTTTGTAAACTTTTTATTTCTTTTCAAATGGAGTAATGGATGGCTGAAATCTTTGGGAGAATGGATGAGTATTTTCAAAGAAAAATATGGAATTATAGGTTTCTTAATGGCTTTTGTCCTGTGGGTAAAATGGTTTTATTTTTATTATAATATCTTCATATTATTTGAATAATTGATTATGCATTGATTTAAATAGATTTAGTATTTTTTTATCAATACATGGTTAATTATTATCATTTATGTATTAATTTTTCTCAATCTTTAAAGCCTATTATCCAAAACAATTCTTCCAGGACTATGGAATGGAGAAATGATTCCAAAAACTTAATAGAACAACATATATGCATTTTGGCTTTAGCTTTTTGTTTATAATGTTGTTATTTATGTTTTTTTTAATCTTGTTACATGTACAGGTTTGATATCTTTAGATTAAATGATCTGTGATGTGTAGGAGGTTTATATTATAAATACCATCTATCATTTGCTCCTCAAAATACAAATGTTGTGATTATATCTTCGATTTAAATAATGAGATTTATCTTTGAATTTTAAATTGAATGATAAAATGCATAGATTGCTTCCAGATTTATCTTGATGTAATCATGTATAATTATGAGATCACGGGTTTATGTTTGTGTTTCCTTTTCTGTCATTAAAACCTAAGCTGCCAATACATGTTCTGAATTTATTTAGAACAGTCATAAGGTTCATTGCAGATTTCTCTCTTGAACATGGCAGTTGGATGCTCACCACTCATGCAGATGCTTGGATACACCTCACTAATTCACTGACATGATAGCTTCTTTGTATTTTTTTGTCATTTACATATCATTGAAACTAGAATGTATGGTTCATCTTTGACTATCCACATGTTCATGTTTCGTTAACTTTTTTTGCAAGATTCTTTAAATTTATAAAAGAAAAACAATAAATATTTTTATGTGCTTTCTTTATCTGCATCCTAGAAGCAATCATTTTTCCATTGATTTTTGTAAGTTTCAATTAAAACTTGCATCTTGTAAATCATGTAAATAAACGAGACTTGTACATATTCTGCTTAAATAAAACTACTACAGTTACATTAGAACATATGTATATATATATATATATATATATATATATATATATAGTGTTTAGTGATTAGTTAGTTATTTCTCTCGTTTATTCGCTTCTTTTAGGATTCTTAGATTGGCTAACGGAGCCATTAAACCCGTCATAATAAGTTACACCAAACGGCTTGGGTTATTTAGACAACCCCAGACCGGACTCACTCTTCCAGTTGATGGACGGTCAATTTTGCTCGTCAACAGGCCTCTATTTATCCTAAGATTTCCTCACTCGATGAAGAAATATCTGACAGGTACCTGTTTAGTTGTACCTTCAGTTGCATGTGCATGTGCACGTGTTGTTAGTAAGTAGTCCATCATCATCCTAGTTCTAATTCATGAACCTTGTTTTCTATATTCAAAGTTCTAAATAAAAAATTTATATCTTTAGTTTTGGATGCACAATTAGACTAGGGTGAAATTACCAATATTAGTGGTCAACCACCTAATTTAATGTGTTATCCCTCTTGATTTTGGACATATTAAGGACATATCAATGTGATAACACTAAGGACATGATAAATTTATCATATGGATTTAAGAAAAAAATAGTAGTAAGGTTGTTGTTTGTTGGATTTGTGCAAATTAGAATTACTATAAGAAATGTCATTGAAGATGAGGGTTAATCTTAAGGAGTAAGAAATCCAACCATCAGTTGGTGTGTTGCAATTATTGGGTGCTTTAGTTGGCAATATGTCTAAGGCAAGACAAGAGTAGAACTATACAAATATTAGTTTTGTTCAATACAAGAGTAGAACTATACAAATATTAGTTTTGTTCAAGCCAAGAGTAGAACTATACAAATATTAGCTTTGTTCAATCCAAGTTGAAGAATAAATTAGTTATGGCAATGGTTAACAATAGTGAAACCCACATTTTTATGTAGGAAGTAGTGGTTGTTAAACTCAATGTGTAGTTGAAATTGGTGTTGTCTTTTTTCAAGGCAATAAGATATAGTAGTTAGTTGACAGAGACATGTAGTTAGTTAGTTTCTATGCCATCAGGAGCAATCGGCCAAGAGTCTCCGAAATGGTTTGGTATGCGACTTTCAACTAGGCATAAAACAAATATCGAGACTCGGATTGAGGAACCGTCCACTCCAATGGATTACTGGGATAGGATTCCAGCTAGAGCACCCCTCACTCCCGAGTGCCATGCCTCAGAAGTTGCTTTACTCATTGGTTTCGACAACTAGTGTTTTTCTCAGTTTGAAGCAATGAAACATTTGGATTAAGGGGTACAATATATGAAACCATGCCTCGAGAGTGGATGGATAATTTTGTCACCTATTCCATGCCTAAACAAGCTTGCAACATCTCACGAAACTCAAAAATGTTGCTTTGTTAGTCTTTTATGCCCTGAGCGGGAATTGGCCAAGAGTCCCCGAAATGGTTTGGGATGCGACTTACAACTGGGCATAAAATGAAAACTGAGACTCTGTTTGAGGAACCATTGTCTCTGTTGGATTAGTGGCATAGGATTTTAGCTAGAGCACCCCTCACTCTCGGTTCCAACCCCTTGGAAGTTATTTTTTTCATCGATTTCGATAACTACTGCTTTTCTCAATAAGAAGCAATGCAACATTTGGATTTAGGGGTTCAATTTATGAAACCATGCCTCGGGAGTGGATGGAAAAAGTGGTCACCTAGTCCATGCCTAAACAATCATGCAGAATCTCAGGGAGCTCAAAAATGTTTCTCTATTCGGCTTTTATGCCCCGAGGATGAATTGCCAAGAGTCCCCGAAATGGTTTGGGATGTGACTTGCAACTGGGCATAAAACAAAAACCAAGACTCGGATTGAGGAACCGTCAACTTCGATGGATTCCTGGGATAGGATTTCAGCTATATCATCCCTCACTCTCAGGTTCCATGCCTCAGAAGTTGTTTTACTCATTGATTTCAAGAACTAGTGTTTTGCTTAGTTTGAAGCAAACCAACATTTGGATTAAGGGGTCCAATTTATGAAACCGTGCCTCGGGAGAAGATAGAAAATATATTCACCTATTCCACGCCTAAACAATCTTTCAACATCTCACGGAACTCAAAAATGCTTCTCTGTTAGGTTTTTATGCCCTCATAAGCAATTGGCCAAGAATCCCTAAAATGGTTTGGGATGCGACTTGAAACTGGGCATATAACGAATATCGAGACTCGGATTGAGGAACCATAAACTACGATGGATTCGTGGGATAGGATTTCATCTATATCACCCTTCACTCACAGGTGCCATGCCTCGGAAGTTGCTTTAATCATTGATTTCGACAACTAGTGTTTTTTTCAGTTTGAAGCAATGCAGCATTTGGATTAAGGGTCAAATTTATGAAACAATGCCTCAGGAGAGGATGGATAATTTGTTCACCTATTCCATGCCTAAACAATTTTGCAACATCTCACGGAACTCAAACATGTTGCTCCATTAGTATTTTATGCTCTGAGCGGGAATTGGCCAAGAGTCCCTGAAATGGTTTGGGATGCGACTTGTAACTCGGCATAAAACAAAAAACAAGACTCGGTTTGAGGAACCATCATCTCTATTGGATTCTTGGCATAGTATTTTAGCTATATCCCTCCTCACTCACGGTTCCAACCCCTCGGAAGTTGTGTTTTTCATCAATTTCAATAACTAGTGCTTTGCTCAGTAAGAAGCAATGCAACATTTGGATTTAGGGGTCCAATTTACAAAACCATGCCTTGAGAGTGGATGGATTCCTGGGATAGGATTTCATCTAGAGCACCCCTCAATCCCGGTTCCAACCCCTCATAAGTAGTTTTTTTCATCGATTGTGATAACTAGTGCTTTTCTCAGTAAGAAGAAATGGAACATTTGGATTAAGGGACCAATTTACGAAACCATGCCTCGGGAGAGGATGGATAATTTGGTCACCTAGTCCATGCCTAAACAAGCTTGCAGCATCTCACAAAACTCAAAAATGTTTCTCCATTAGTCTTTTATGCCCTGAGTGGGAATTGGCCAAGAGTCCCCGAAATGGTTTGGGATGCGACTTGCAACTGGGCATAAAATGAAAACCGAGACTCAGTTTGAGGAACCTTCGTCTCTGTCAAATTCCTGGCATAGGATTTTAGCTAGAGCACCCCTCACTCCCAGTTCCAACCATCCAATTTAGTTTTTTTCATCGATTTCGATATCTAGTGCTTTGCTCAGTAAAAAGCAATGAAACATTTGGATTTAGGGGTCCAATTTACGAAACCATGCTTCAGGAGTGGATGGACAATGTAGTCACCTAGTCCATGCCTAAACAAGTAGGAAAAATCTCATGGAGCTCAAAAATATTGCTATGTTAGGCTTTTATGCCTCGAGGATGAATTGCCAAGAGTCCCAGAAATGGTTTCGGATGCGACTTGCAACTAGGCATAAAAAAAAAATCGAGACTCGGATTGCGGAACCCTCGACTCCAATGGATTCATGGGATAGGATTTCAGCTAGAGAACCGGTCACTCTCGGGTGCCATGCCTCGGAAGGTGCTTTACTCATTGATTTCTAGAACTAGTGTTTTGCTCATTTTGAAGAAAACCATCATTTGTATTAAGGGGTCCAATTTACAAAATCGTGCCTCAGGAGTGGATGGAAAATATAGTCACCTATTCCACGCCTAAAAAATCTTGTAGCATCTCATGGAACTTAAAAATGTTGCTCCGTTAGGTTTTTATGCCCTCGGGAGCAATTTGCCAAGAGTCCCTGAAATGGTTTGGGATGCGACTTGCAACTGGGCATATAACGAATATCAAGACTTGGATTGAGGAACCGTCGACTTCAATGGATTCCTGGGATAGGATTTCATCTAGAGCACCCCTCACTCATGGGTGCCATGCCTCAGAAGTTGCTTTAATCATTGATTTTGACAACTAGTGTTTTTCTCAGTTTGAAGCAATGGAGCATTTGGATTAAGCGACCAATTTATGAAAACATGCCTCAGGAGCAGATGGATAATTTGGTAACCTAGTCCATGCCTAAAACATCGTGCAACATCTCACAGAGCTCAAAAATGTTGCTCCGTTAGGTTTTATTCCTTGAGCGGGAATTGACCAAGAGTCCCCGAAATGGTTTGGGATGCGACTTGCAACTGGGCATAAAAAGAAAAGAGAGACTTAGTTTGAGGAACCGTCATCTCTGTTGGATTCCCAACATAGAATTTTATCTAGAGAACCCCTCACTCCTAGTTCCAACCCCTCGGATTTAGTTTTTTTCATCGATTTCGATAACTAGTGCTTTGCTCAGTAAGAAGCAATGCAACATTTGGATTTAGGGGTCCAATTTACGAAACCATGCCTCAGGAGCGGATGGACAATGTGGTCACCTATTCCATGAATAAAAAAGAATGTAAAATCTCATGAAGCTCAAAAATGTTGCTTCGTTAGACTTTTATGCCCGGAGGAGGAATTGCCAAGAGTCCCCGAAATGGTTTGGGATTCAACTTGCAACTGGGCATAAAATGAAAATCGAGACTCGAATTGAGGAACCATCAGCTTCGATGGATTCCTGGGATAACATTTCAGCTAGATCACCCCTCACTCTCGGTTCCAACCACACGAAAGTAGTTTTTCTCATCGATTTCGATAACTAGTGCTTTGCTCAGTAAGAAGCAATGCAACATTTGGATTTGGGGGCCAATTTACGGAACCATGCCTCGGGAGCAGATGGATAATTTGGTCACCTATTCCATGCCTAAACAATATTGCATCATCTCACGGAACTCAAAAAATATTCTACGTTAGTCTTGTATGCCTTGAGCGGGAATTGAGGAACCGTCGTCTTTGTTGGATTCCTGGCATATGATTTTAGCTAGAGCACCCCTCACTCTCAATTCATTCTTGGTTCATTATTGGATTCTAGTTTCCCTAAACGTTAGTTTTGAGGCTACATGTATTACTTTCCAAGAGGTTGGGAGAATGTTGGGAGAAAGAAGAGGAACCTCACTTATTTTCAAGAAAAGGGACACAACGCTCCCTATTGTAGGGGAAGGCTAGTATAAGAAGTAGCATTTACCAAATAGAGGGGGGATAAAGGTATTCTTTGACCACTAATTCCAGAATGGGATCATCCTTTTTAAGAAGGAAAAAGACTAAAATATCTTCAAGGGAATTTTATATATTTCCATCAAGGACATTGACAATTCTGACGTGGACAACTTTTCATGGAGGCATTTCTCCCAGACCACTTCATGAAAGATTGTGAATCTATGGTGCATGTACAAATATGTGATATGTGGGTTTATGATACTATTTTTAATTTTCCAATAACATTCTCCATTGACCTTCTGTAAACCATTCCATTTGGTGTTTGTTGCACTAAGTGTAAAGAACAATGTTGGAGAATTCTAAGATGTAAGTTAGGTATGAGCTATTTATTACCTCTTTATTACCTTTTATTTTAATTCTATCCATATTTTGTATTGATCAAATGAGGAATTAACCTAAAACTAATGCCATTAGACACAAACTCAATCCTAAGGCCAACTAAAGAGAAAAAACAACACAATCTAATTAATCTAGGAGTCAAGCATGCAAACAAACCTTCTCATAAAGAAGCGCTAGTTGGCGATGGAATCCAACATCGCAGAATCGATGCGTGAATGGGATGAGTTTTGGTGGGTGGGAAAGTTACGTTGACAACCTAGTTAACGAACTAACACCCTGGTGCAATTTACTTCACCAAGCAGTGGGAAAACCTCCAAGGAGTCTGAGTGAGTCTAGCTAATGTCAATCCCAGGTACAACAACACCTTCCATGTGTTGTCACCTTGTGTAGGAAGTCTAAAATATTACGGCCTCTATGGTACCACCTACTATACCAAAACAGAGGTGGGACAGTTGACAGTCGACACCAATACCAAAAAAGAAGGGTTGATTACTCTGAGGGCCCCAATGTGACCTCATGATTGACCCTTGTGTTAGAAGGGCTTCCCAAAGTCAGTGATATAGCAATTGGATTTCACTCCCTAACACAAGGCTTTATGTTTCTTTAGCAACTTTGGAAAGTTATTCTCACAATCCTATTCCAAAGCTATACACCTAAGCTAAGATGGGTTTGAAGAGCCCTAGAAAAGTTGCTAGATAAATTTTAATTAGCGCTTGATTTTAGGCTATTGTTACTCAAAGGAGTGGTCGTGAAACTGATGGCATTTTGACTTGACTCTTTAAACCATGCAAGATGAAAATAAAATGCAAGAAATTCAACTTCAATGAAAACTAGATATGCGAAGGAGCAAGAGGTTTTAAGCAAAGAAATAATTTCTTGATAGATTACTATGTGTGCAATACTGCATACCATGCAAATGTCATAGTTCACTTAGTACACCTATAAACCTACTTGGTTCCACATATTTTTTTGAGGTAGAGGATTTCATAGCATATTTTTTTATCGATGATGCAATACTTGATGTTGCATGGTGTCTTGTTGAGTTTGGGCATGGCATTAGTTTCATTCATATTTTTGGGCATCTTCACATTTCCCAATGTAATTCACATTTATCGAGGTAATTCATGATTCCCAAAGCATTGATAAAAATTGTTTTGGGCTATTCTTGGTTAACCAAATCTTCTCATGCCTTGGCACATTCCAAATTTATGAAATCTCACCTTATTAACTCATTTTGAGGCATATGTCACATCAATTGATGAGATGTCCACCTTGGAGTTTGCATGAAGGTTTCATTTGGCATGTGTGGGTTTGTTCAACCATCCACTGAATTGGAGAGGACATTGGAATGATTTAAGGAGGGTGATTACACCTTCTTGGCTTCACATTTGACATATTAGAGCTGATTTAGAGGAGGTTGTCCATTTTTTAGGGTTACATTCATCACTTGTGAAGCCTTCTTCACCTTGAAGAGCCATGTGTCCACTTGAAAGGGGATTGTGATTCCTTTTTTACATGTTTGATTAGGACATATCATTCACCTCCAAGTGGAGTTTGGGCACCATGAATAAGTTAGTTTTGAACCAAGAATGGGTCTCAAGTTCTAACCAATCTCAAGGGAGGGAAACAAGGGACTTGTTCCCTCAGTGAAATTTCTTAGGAATTATTCCCTAAGTGAACATTCTTAGGCTTAACATTCTTAGAGTGGATAAGATAGTTGTGTTACTATTTCCTTTCATTGAGTGAGAGTGAGAAAAAATGCATAGTGTTGGTCTCTTGGAAAAAAGTAGCAATTCCCAAATCACAAGAAGGATGGGGTCTCAAGAATATCTTTTTTTTATTAAAGTATTTAGTTGATAAAAATGTTTGGAGTATCCTCCAAGGTATCAAATTATGTGTGCATGTCATAAAGGATAAATACATAGCTCTAGACTTAGTGTAGGACTAGGTAATAATTCCTTTTAAAAAATACCAAAATTCCTCGGTTATTTGAAAACCAATTATCACATCATTCCCCCTAATTCGAAATTTCCTGGTATGGCATGTTGTAAAGGGAGATAATGTCCAATTAGGGTTGGAATTGTGGGTAGGAATAATAGAATCCTTCAATTTACCTATTCCCCTCATTCAATAAATAGATCATAGAGGCTTCAACACTCTGAGGAAAATTGCAAAAGAACCCATTTAAAGTTGTAGTTGGCAATAAATATAGCTCTCTTGGAGAGAGTTTGGTCTTAGGGAGGATCATGTAGAAATATTGAAGGACTTCACAAGAATCCTTAAAAATATTCTTTATAAGACTTGGTGATGAGGAGGATCAACTTGTATGGTATTTTAATCCTTGTTTCTTCATCATTTTCTTGAATGGGGAACTCAAAGATCACACGTTGTTTTTCTCCTTCTTCAACCATGGTATGATGAGATTAATATTCTTGACTATGCCCAATGTCTTGGTCAGTAATTGGATTCACAAAAATACATAATCCTTCTTGAGTTAACTCAACAAATTCTTTGATGATTAGTTGGATGGTTGCTACATAGTCATCTTGTTGCTATCCTTTCTCACTTGTAAATGTTTTAGTCACACCAGAAATATGTTTTCTTGATAGTAAAAAAAATGAAATATATCTATAGGTTGATGCAAATGAAGAAACATACCGATTTTTTTATCATTGTTGGTGATCCCTTGAGTGTATATGTCTCTTCTAAGGGTGTTCGGGTCTCCTATGTTTCTTTCGTTGTGGTGTAGGGCCTCCTTGTCTCCTTGCTTGGCTGGACTGTCAAATTTCGTTGTGGTGTAGGGCCTCCTTATCTCCATTGCACGGGGGTTCTCTCCTCCCTGTCGATGATTGAGTGTATTCCCTATAAATAGGCGCATGCAATATGTAGGTCTCCACTACATGGGGGTTCTCTCCTCCCTCTCACTCTCGGCCTCCCTCTTGTTGAGCTCGAATGGCGGGGTTTCGAGGGGTTTCGCTCTGCTAGTAGATGGGAATGATGGGGTTTTGGGGGTTTCTCTCTGCTCGTATATGGGTGTGAATAGATCATCGATGAACGTTTCTATATATTTGTTGTGTCATGTGAATGGGCGCGGGCTCATTTTGCAATTTGAAATTTGTTTTTTTCTTTGTTATTTTGTTTTAATTTTTTAATTTTTTTAATGTTTTGATATATTCAATATTTTTAATATATATCAATTATATATTATTTAATATAATATATATAATTGATATATATATAGTAATAATAATAATAATCTATTATTTTCTAAACAAATAAAGAAACACTTCAACAAAAAAATCAAGCCATACAAAATAATATTGTGTAATTAAAAGAAAAATCAACAAGACAAATTCAAAGTTGGATAATGACACCATTAGGAGGTTTTTTGGTTAATTTTTAGCCTTGTGCGTGGCCATTGGTCCCTAGAATATGACATCTAGGTCCGAAATTATTTATATAGAACCAGAAAAAAATTCATCACACGAGGTCTCACTTTAATGTATTTGGCCTAATATTTGGACATGAGTGTCATTTATATGTTTTTCATACTACATATGGGTCTCGGGGCCTTGACCATGGTTGTAGTAGGGAAACATGCCTTAATCCCTTAACCATGGTCAAGGGAGGGAAACAACAACTCAAGCCCCAAACATATAATATCTAGCTCAAGCACCATGAACAAGTCCTCGGGTCGCCACACAAGACCATGGATGGGTCACAAGACCTTAGCTATCATCAAAGAATGAAAACAAGTGCCTTATAATATTGTTGAATATTCTGAAGCTGATGAAGAGCCTTGAACAAGTCCTCAAACCAACATAACAAAAAATTGGACTTTAAGAGGGATATAGGAATCACGATTAGGTTTTGTACCATTGAAAATGGGTGTAGAGGCATAAACATGGCAAGTGGGAAACAATGGCCTAAATCCATAACTAAACCTTCTCAAGCTCATGAACCACCATCTAAAGAGTATGGTATCTCACATTCTCAATGAAAGTTTGACTATGTTGAAACAATACAAAATATTCATTAAAATCTAAATGGTAATATCAGGAAAACCCAAAAAGATTTAGAGATTTGATATATAATGCCAATACATTGTAGTCTTGATCTATCAACCACACAATCACATCCCTTACTACTGATGCGATGAAATAATTGGCACATAAGAAACATTGATATATTTTCTTGGATAAGAGCTTGACGTGTCTATATTTTCCTTTGTGACAGTAAGGTTGTTGTCATCATTGATGGTATGTTATGAAACTATCTTATTGATATTCTAACATCCCTTTGTATATTTTATTGGCTTTTGAGCTTGCCATTTTATCTTTATTGAATTGAAGAATAGTCATTACTAGAATGAATCCTCACTTTTATACTCTTCCCTTACTATCTTTGTTGAATTAAAGAATAGTCATTATTGGAACAAATTATAATATTCCCTTACTATCTTTGTCGAATTGAAAAATAGTTTTTTCATAACATGTTTGTTATTTTTTCCTTAGTACACATCATGTTATGAAATTTGTAATTTGTTTGTGATATTGTTAAAAATTATTTCTTAAAATACATGATGGGTTGCATCACAATATTTCAAATGTTTTTTCATACCAATTGTGTAAAAAGAAAGGCTTTTAACAATATGATTACTTATTTCTAAACTTTTAATAATTTGTATGACTAAAAGTTTCCTAATTATAACGTGAATCCTAGATTTTAATAAAGATAGAAGTAATTGACATTTGCTTGCATTAGTTTTTTATTCAAAATATCATTTAATAATTTTGTATAATTGATAATGAATAGTTTGGTTAGATAGCTTACCTTCAAAGAATTCTAGGTCATTTTTTCCATGGCACTTGAATGTGTTTAGGAGTGTTGTGGTGCATTTCCAGGTTTATGTAAGGGTGTTGGACTCATAATCTGGCATTTTCCACCACTTTGTTGTGACATTTCCAGTACAGAAACGATGTTGAAAGGATTGATGATATCATCATCGTCATCAATGTCATTTTCGAGCATATTTTCATCGACATCATCATCAAGAATTGCAATATTGTCCCCTATGACTGGATCGTGATATTCTTCGTCTTCTTCATCTGTCGACCCTGCATGATCTTCCGATACTGTCTGATCTGTCGAATCATCTTCTTTATCTTCAATATCATCTTCTTCCTGTAAATGAGTATACTTAATTGGCCTTCCTCTTGGATCATATCTAACAACAAATGACCAATCCCTTTCACCTGTAACATTTGAGTAAAAGACTTGTTCACAATGGCTTGGAAAAACATAGTGATCATGTCCTCTTTCAAACAACATTGTTTTAATCATTGGAAATCCATTGGCATGTTGAATAAGAGTTATTTCCTCATCGCATTCATGCATTCGTAACCTATACCATTTGACATCAAACAAAACTAATTTGAAGGAATTAAAGTCACACTCAAGTATATTGTTTAAATACCCATAGTATCTATTTTCATATTCTCGAGGATGTCTATTACTCCTAGAGGAAACATTAGTGACCTGGAATATTGCAGTTATCCCACTATCAGAAGTTTTCTTGGCTTCATCCAATTGTTTGATGAGAAATTTACGACCATTGCACCACATAGCCTTGTGGTGTTTCAACTGCAATATGTCAGATATGTAAAAGATGCATTATCAATTAATAAATTAACATATATTTATATAACTTCGAAAGTATCTGAAAAATACAGTACACATGTAGTCACATTAATATAATATAAAATAACTAAATAAAATGGGTGAATTTTCTTACCTGTCCATCTTTCAAACCATGTGCTAAATCAATTTTCCTCCGTGTAACATTGGCATCTTTGTTACGAAGAGCTTCTCTAACCAATTCAAACAGTCGTTGCCATGATAACCTACCTACATTATGTTGTTTACATATTTCAATCCATACATTCATCCAGTCAAGATTATTTGCAATGTATAAATGCAATGCATCCCACTCTTGAGAAACTGAATCAAAATATCATAATTCACCAATATTAAATATTGGTTATAACGTCCAATATGCAGGTAATTATAAATATTAATAATTTATGAAATAAATTATATTAATATATTAATGAGTATGATCATATACACAAAAAATGAAACTTTATATGTATTCTTAGTATAAATTTTCACAATTATAAATATATTACCTCTCATTTTTTTCATTCTACCTTGCCCCAACAAATTCTCTTGATCTTCAAATTTTTTGATGGAGTTCACATCCCAAATGTGATCCACTGCATGCATAGTTGGCACTGCTAATTTAGGAAGATACCGACTAATATAAACCATGGATTGATATACCATATATCCCTCCACCATAGAACCCTCAGGACGTGTTTTTTGTCTAACCAATGCCTTCAATGATTTCAAGTGCCTCTCCACCATCCACATTGACCTTGTGTGAATAGTTCCACAAATTTCAATCTCCTCAACTTGGTGTATGAGGTAGTGTTCTTTTGCATTGAAAAATGTTGTAGGTATATACTTTTGCATTTCACACATTAGACGAGGAATTTCTCTCTTCCAATACTTTATATCATCT
>ML783087.1:96730-107623 GCA_009831015.1 Picea engelmannii | reverse complement strand
ATATATATATATATATATATATATATATATATATATATATATATATATATATATATATATATATATATATATATACCAAAATTATTACCTTAATGAAGGTATTCCAATCATGAGTTTTTACCCCACCAAATTCACCTTTCTTCGTTAAGATATTATTTATGTTTGAAGAAAAACCCGTGGGAAATTTAATTCTTTGAATGACCTCGTTTACATCATTTCTTAAATTATTACCTTAATGAAGGTATTCCAATCATGAGTTTTTACCCCACCAAATTCACCTTTCTTCGTTAAGATATTATTTATGTTTGAAGAAAAACCCATGGGAAATTTAATTCTTTGAATGACCTCGTTTACATCATTTCTTTGTTTCTCTGTTAATAACCATGGAAGGTTATTTCGGTCTAGTACTCCATCTAATCTATATGAATATTGGATCACACTTCGCATTGCATGATTGGCTTCTTGAATGTCAGTACAAATTTTGACAATTGTTTCTTTGTCCCTCCTACCATCTATGATTTGCCATAACATTTCAGTCACATTCTTCTCGATATGCATAGTATCAAACAAATGAGTTATTTTTAGCTCCTCATAGTAGGGAAACCTCATGAATTGAATGGGATAACATTTCATTCCTCGTGGAAGCCCATTATTAATACCTCCATGATGATTGCGGCCTTCATGAAGCATAAAAGAAATCACAAAAATAATTATCAAATATGGTAAAATAAATTCAATGATTAAAATAAACATTCAAAACATTACATGATCTATGATACATTATGAAATTGAGTACCTTGACGATTTCTATTATATTCCAACCTCCATAGGTGAGGTGTCATTCTTCGTGGTTTTAAACCAGTCTCTTCTTTCCCATTGAAAAGATGTTTTTTAGTAGTACGATACCTATGGTTCTTAGGAAGAAGGTGCCTACACTCATCAAATACCATCTTTCCTAAACTTTTTGAATGACGATACTTCATCTTAGGGCTACAAACTGGACATGGAAATTTACCCTTTGTTTGAAGACCTACAACAAATGGATTAATGCCAACTATACGATAAGATTATTTACAAATTAAACATGCACCATGATAACATTAAAAAATTATATAGTATTAAAGAGCAATACTAGAATGCTACATACCACAAAAATGTGTTAGTCTAGGGGCATCATGAATTGTCCATAAAATTATTCCACGAAATTTAAATTTACTCTCCCCGATTGGTTTACATATGTCATACATTGTGATGACAGCCCATAACTTTAGTAGCTCGTCGACAAGAGGCTCGATATATATACATTCATATATTTAACCTGGTACTTACCTAATTGTTTAAAATTACACATAATTACTATAGGAATGATATCATGTAATATATATAAGTAAATAAATAAACAAAATATATTATGCAAAAAATGAAACAAATGAAAATGTTACATTCAAAAAATTAATGTAAACAAATACCTGGAACAATCAATGTCAACATTATGTGCTTCCTCTTTATTGACATCCAAGGAGGAATGTTATTGTTGATAACAAAAATAGGCCACACTGAGTAAATAGAACTAAGCTGTCTGAATGGATTAACACCATCAGCTGCCAATGAAAGCCTAACATTACGAGGTTCATATTTGAAATCTGCCCATTTTTGCTCAATTTCCCTAAATGAAGAACCATCAACAAACATTCGAAGAACACCATATCCACTTATGTTACATGCATGGTAATCCATAAATTGTTCTATGATTGCACACCTGAACAATCGCTTCAAACATGGAATTATGGGAATATGACAAAGAACCTTTCGAGGCACCCTTTGTGTTACTTGAACAATTTGATATCTACTGATAAGACATTGCGAACATTCTGCTTGTGAAGCATGTTGTCAATAATATATAATATGGTCATTAGGACATGAATCTATAGTTTGATAATCCATTCCAATGTCTTTCATAACGGCATGCAAACCTCGATATGTGTGAGGTAAAATATTTGACGATGGTAACAAAAATTCACCTAATAATCTACAACATAACAAATAACTAGTTAATGTAAGAATATTAATCGTAAAAATTGCATTCTTTTTTTACACATTAATTAACACTAAAAACAAATAGAAAAAAATCAACATTTATGTATAATATGAGTTGAAACATATTACATACCTTAGGATCTATGTCATACAAGTGTTCAACAAATTATTCATATCCTTTAAGTTCGCCAGCAACAATGTAGCAGAGAGAAGATTTTCTCTTGATCCTTCATAAAGTCGTTTATTTGCCTTTTCTAATAAAGGTTCATCATAAATACCAGCATTGTCCCCATCCTTATCCGATTGCGAAAACAAATCTTGGATCATTTGATTTGTCACATCATCTTCTTCCATGGGATCATTAACTTGATTTGTCCCATCATCTTCTTCCATGAGATCCTAATTTTCTTGGTCATGATGTTCCTCAGCTTGTACATCATTTCTACTAATACTTGGTGCAATATTCTACAGAAAGTTAGAGGGAAACTCTAACTTTATAATTATAAACAATCATGCGAAATTAGTGTATACTATAACAAACATTCAAACAATATATATACATATATATAATTTTATATAAAATTGACAAAATAAAAAAAGATAATGAATATATAGCTAATTACCATGGGATGATATTCATTCGATCCACCATCAATGTGCCCATATTTCCTATAATGTTTTGTAGTTGTTGCTATTAAAATTCTTACAGGACGTATGAGGCAACATTTTTGGCAAGGGCAATAACATCTACCATCACCCTTTTCACCCGCTTTACTTTTTTCCCCACCTCTAACTATATTCTACGACATTCTTCTGCACAAAAATACTCTTTTGGAACCGTCGTTGTTATAGCAAGATTGTCCCAACATCTTTAAATTGTCAAATATTTATAGGTCAATTTAGGTCACCGTCGTCGCAATTGCGATGAATGTGACCTAAATATTTTATTTTTTTGGCCTATTTATTTGTTATATTTAGGTCACTTTCACTTTGCGAAGACGGGAATGGTTACAATGGTGCATTCATCGCTAGTGTGATGAACTTCATAACGGTCAAAAGTGGGCGTCGCTCTTGCAAGGAGAACACAATTTTGTCGAAATTGAGACAACAATCCACCATCTTGAATATCGTCTCAACACTGACGATAGTTTGTGTCTGTCGATAGAGCGACGACTACGGGGTGGATTTAGATCAAAATTGAAAAATTGAACTTTTTCTTTAGAATTTTGCGATGAAAGAGTATTTTCGTTGCAAGTAGTCCTTACAATTTTTTCAATATGTAGTAGTGCCTACTCCCATCGACAGGTAGCTTTCTGCTTTACGACGACTCCCCATTCGTGTTGTGGCACTAACCCCAGACATTTCCATTCGTTAGACACTTCCGTCTGTTGCGCACCCAGATCCTCTCATTTCTCATTTGAAATTTGACTATCCTCTCAAATCAGAATTCTGTGATCCAGCGTTTAGAGCTTTCCTGGATTATCTGAATAGCCAGGACCAATGAAAATTCTGAAGGTATTCTATTTGTAGAGGCCGATGCAGATGTTTCCTTGGAAGACTTTGGAGATCTCTATCCACCAATTCCCTGCGGTGATGACTTTATCCAGAACGTTCCCGGATCGGAAACGATCATAGATTCTCCACTTCTTCTAATTCAGGTTGTTTATTCATGTGCGTTAAATTTTTCAAATCAGATCGTAAGTTGTACACTTGAATCCCTAACTGTATTGAAGCCTGTACATGTAGAATATTCAAATAAAATATTTACAATGTATGGATTAGATTTTTAGGTAACACGTCTAAAATGTGGAGGGCTCGTACTGGGTATACATCTCAACCATTGCATGACTGATGGTGTTGGAATGGCCCGATTTCTGAAAGTTGTGGGTGAAATGGTGAGAGGGGCGGCAAGCCCTAAGAGTCCTCCAGTTTGGAATAGAGAAATCCTATGACCCAGAGCGAATCCTTTGATAAAATACCCCCACCAGGAATACGATTATGTGGAAGACAAACATGGAGAGTCGTTGAGAGCATCTGCGGAGGAGATGAATTTTAAATCCTTCTTTTTTGGATCGAAAGAAGTTGAAGCTTTGAAATGACATGTAGAAGGAATCAAGTGCTCTGAATTCGATGTATTATCGGCCTGGCTGTGGCAATCTAGAACAAAGGCTCTCAATATCCTCGCCGACCAAGAGTTGAGATTAATCTTTGCTCTGGACGGTCGTTCTCAATTTCAACCGCCTCTTCCAGCAGGTTTATATGGAAATATGATAAGTTTTTCTTGCGCTCAAGCAAAAACTGGGGATCTACATGACCAGTCATTGTCCTTCGTTGTTAAATTAATCAAAGAATCCAAGAGAATGATTGATGAAGAATACATGCGGTCTGTGATCGATATGATGGAAGTGAAAGGGCGCCCACTCGTCAAACCACTCGTCAAAGCTGGTGGTTTTTATTTTGTGAGTGAGACGAGCAAACTTGAGCTTGGAGAAGCGTATTTTGGGTGGGGAAAACCAGTGTACGCGGGTTTTGGGAAACCACCGGCAGTCTTAATCTTCACTTATTTTTCGAGATCCTATTTGAGAGACTTTGAATGGATCGTAATTCTGGTTTATCTGCCGACTGTTTCAATGGGGAAATTTGAAGAAAATATAAACAAATTGATGAATTAGAAACACCCGGAGGGCGCACCACGATCACGATATTCATTCAGATTCGTGATTATCGTGCATGGTTGCCGCAAAGGCCAGAGCTGGGCGGATTGAAAATAAACATTGAAATAATTATATATGGATAAGGTTCTGAATGTTTTTTACACTCTAGAAGGTTTTATTTTTGTTATTTTTATTATAGGTTTTATTTTTTCTATTTTTATTATCGCTGTAGGTAGACTCTATCGTAATTGTTGTGTAATTAATTTTCTTTTACTTTTAAATAATTTTCAATTTGTTTTTCACTTTTTGCCATAAAGTTTTTGAAAGTCTCACAAAATTTATCTATTAAATTAATTATTCATTTTACTTTTAAATAATTTGCAATTTGGTTTTGCACTTTTTTCTATAAATTTATCCAAATTCTCATAAAATTTATCTATTAAATTAATTATTCTTTAAATGGAAAAGTAAATTTTAAATTTTCTAAATATAAATTCATATTTTGTAATTAGTTGTTAATTTGATTAGACAATTTTATGTGGTTTTATACTTAATTGTGATTTAAAAAACAATTTTAAAATTTTAAAAATCAAACAATTTGTCATGTCTCCTTATTAATTATGACTATGGAGTAGGCTAACTCGGAGCAATCTTTCCTCCTAAGACTACTCCCTCCGGTGGGTAGCTTTGTTTTCCGAAGACTCCCCGTTCATGTTGTGGCACTATCCCCCAGACGTTGCCATCATTTTGTAGCGCCCCATGGCATGCATCCATCCATCTAGTTTTTTGTTACTAGACCCTCAGCCTCGTTTGTTGTCGACACCCAGATCTGCTCATTGCATCACCGACCGATGATCCCGTCATCACCCTATACTTGGACCGTCCCATCATTTTAATTAATTGCAACTAGAGGTTGGTAGATGGACAAGGGCATGCTTAAAAAAAAATTCAATTTTGAATGTTCAAATGAGCGGAAAACAAATCCGCGCCCATTCCTCATTTGAAATTTGACTACCCTCTCAAATCGAAAGTTTGCGTATCCATTGTGTAGAGATTTCCTGAATTATCTGAATGGCCAGGATCAATGGAAATTCTAAATGTCATCACCAATATGAGCATAGAATAGGTGCATTCAAGAAGGAAAACACCGGAGCCCTTTGTATTAAGGTACTTTGTCGCATTTCTAAAAACCTCCTCTTAATTTACAAGAGAAGAGAATAGCAAAGTCTTTGTTTCATTCTGAGGCGTGGGTTTCATCACAACTAAGGAAGAAGATGGTCAACTTGATGAAGAATAGATCCAACTCGGAGAGGAAGGGTTTGTTTAACAACCCTTCTTGTACTGAATTGAAACTTGGGATGGGTTGGCTCTTAAGTTCCAAATTAAAACTCAGCAAGGCCTTTGAAGAGAAATGTGAGGAAGAAATGGGTTTACCTTTGTGGGTTACAAGTGTTAATGGAGGTGGTAAGCACACAATTGAAGATTAGTGCCATCCTTTCTGATAATAAATGTCTAAGCGGTTGCAATCGTCAATACATGACATTGAATCCAAATTACTTCATAGAAATTATTCCGTATGAATACTCCTCATCATGCTCGATGCCTATTGCAGGATCATCAGATATTCCAATAGCAAGGAAGCATTCCTTGCAACATTTCTTAGAGAAGTGTCAGGACAGGTACCTTAAATACTTCATACTAATACAAGCCAATTTTTTTAGTATTATGCAAGAATGTGCATTTAATGGAGATTGAGGCAGGGATGGCCTTTGACAACATTGAAAGTGCTGGTGCAGGTAATGAGAATTTGCTAGAGTTTTTCCCACTTTCGAATGAGTATTGTAGGATCCATGGAGTTGGGAGGATAGGGTGGGCTTTAGAATCCGAAGCATAACAACTATCAGGGAGTCATCTTTAATATTGGACTATCTCCAAGAATCCGCAGTAGATAATAGTAGAAGCTCTCTTTAATAATTTGCTCATTTTTGTTGTACTATATGATGCCTCATTACTCTTCTACTCTTCTGGTGGTCGTGTTGTCAATGGCGGATTTATTGTGTATGAGTGAGACAGCAGATATTCCAAATGTGAGAGATATCTTTGCGAGCAAGGAGTTTCCAGTATCGATGGGGAAAGCATGGAAGGAGATCTTCTCAGGGAATGATTTATACGAAGCAAGAGGAGGATGGGTTTAAGTTGATTCAAACCTTCCACCAAATAACAATTGTTCGCCATTATAGCCGCCTCCATACATCATTTTTACACTATATTTAACCATACACCAGAAATAGAAATTGATTCCACCATATTCTAACCTCTGCCAACTATTGTAACTAAACACCAAACAAAAGCGGAGTCCACAAGATTTGATCCCGGGACCTCCACTAACCAATGACTTCGAATATTCATCACCAACCAACGCGCCAACAAACCCATCCATGATAATTGCTCGTGAAATAGTATATAAGAAGGCCCTCAATCAGTGCATTGGGGGGGATCACGAGAGGAAAACCAAGTGCATCTATATGGTACAGATATGTACAGATTTTTTGCACAATTTTCGAGAATTGGAATGGATTTTGAGATCTGGCCAGCCATTTATTGCAAGAGCAGTGGCACAAAGTATTCCTCAAATATTCTGTGGGAGGATCTTCTAGAGCTAAATCTGGCATAGGAATCCAACAGGGGCCTCCGAAAGACCAGCACAAACCCATAAAAGATGAGAAGAAAAGGGGAAGAAAACCAAAACAACAACTCATCCAGGAAATAGGCCATTTCCTGGTAAATTTGGGACAGATCTACCTGATCTCGGACAAATTTCCCCTTCTTCAACCCTCACCCTCATCATGAAGATGCTCTCATGGAACATCATGGGTCTCAATGGACATAGAAAGCAATGCATGATGTGGGAAAGGATCATGAAATATCAGCCACACATTCTCTTTTTACAAGAAATGAAATGTGTCGAAGACGAAGCTATCCAAATTCTCACAAAATGTTGGAAGCAAGAAAGAGTCATGGAAACTGACACGATTGGAATGGCAGGGGGCATTTCCATACTTTGGAACCCTTCCACTATCCTCATGGAGGGCTTTTTCACCTCCAAATGGACCATCTTAGCCTCCTACAGGATCATTGGATCGAACAAACCAGGATTTTTAACAAATGTGTATGGCTTGGCCACTCAAAGAGACAATTCATCCTTTCTCCATCACCTGGAATGGATTGTCAATCACATAGGAAATCAATGCTAGATTCTGGGGGGAGATTTCAACATGATACGTGACCTAGAGGAAAAAGAGGGGGCACTCAAAGACTATATAGCGACATCATTCACTTCCAATGAATCATTGATATTCTAGGCCTTATTGACATGGAGACCATAAATGGACCCTTTACCTGGTCAAACAGAAGATCTGACACCCAACAGGTCGCCTGTCGTCTCGACACATTCCTCATCTTTGAACCTTTCATGATGGAAGGTCTCACATGGCATGCCATCGTGGTAGATGCACCAGGCTTGGACCACTGGCCAATTATGCTCAGAATGGATATCAGTGGAATGTTAGGGAAGAATCCATTTCAATTTGAAAAAATATGATTAACTCACCTAGATTTCCAAGCGAACATTGAACAATGGTGGCAGGAAGTTGTGGTTCCTAAAGGCACTCCCATGTACAAATTTCAGCATAAGCTAAAAAATCTCAAGCGGCGCCTAAAAATATGGAATAAATCCACCTTTGGGAACATCTTCCATTCTCAATAGCTCCTGAA
The DNA here is from genome assembly GCA_009831015.1 of Picea engelmannii. Lineage (NCBI taxonomy): Eukaryota > Viridiplantae > Streptophyta > Pinopsida > Pinales > Pinaceae > Picea > Picea engelmannii. Next base: position 99,158 of record ML783087.1, on the reverse strand, counting down.
CCATCAAATACATGCCTTGCAGCAACAAATGAGACACCAGGGCCTCACTGACTCTCTAAAAGAACATGAGGTTAGACTAAATAAGCAGATTGTTGAGCGACAGGCACAAGAAGAAATCTTATGGAGACAGAAATCACGAATCCAGTGACTCAAAGAGGGGGAGAAGAATTCAAAGTAATTCCATAGATCGTTGCTTCAACGACGACACATCAACCACATCTCTCACCTCTCCATGGATCAAGGAACAGAACTACAACAACACGAAGACATAGAACAAGAGATACTCACTTATTATAGGTGGCTTCTATCTGAACCTCTGATAGATCGCACTCAATCCATAGACACCATCACACAGCACATTCCAAAGAGTTTCACCAGAGAAAAAAATGAGGCTTTGATGCAGCCAATCACACAGGAAGAGGTGGATCAATCCCTTAAAGATATGCCTGTAGGTAAATCCCCTAGGCCTGACGGCTTCACAACCAATTTATTTCACCATTTTTGGGCTATGATTAGAGAGGAATTTTGGGAAATCATTGAGGATTCAAGGAGGTTCGGAGAGGTTCTACTTGCTCTCAACGCCACTTTCCTCACCCTTATCCAAAAAGAGTAAAAAGTCACTCATCCGAAACATTTTAGACCTATAGCACTTTACAATGTGATCTACAAAATCCTCATGAAGGTTATTTCCAAGTGCCTCAAGAGCATTCTTCTATTTATCATCTCTCAGGAACAATCTGGCTATGTGGAGGGCAGGAAGATCTTGGACAGTGTTATTTTAGCACATGAAGTGATTCACTCTCTCCAAACCACCAAATATCTAGGCATGCTCTTTAAACTTGATCTCTCCAAGTCCAAAGGATCGTGAGTAGTAAGAGAGTCTTGAGCCCAAGTATATGGAAGCGTGCATATACAAAAGCCAACTTCTATAAATGTGCACATATGGAAGTTGGCTTCTGTATATGCACATATACGGAAGCCAACTTCCGTAAATGCGCATTTACATAAGCATTCTTCTATAAATGTTGACTTATGTATATGCACGTGCTCCATAAATGCACATATATGGAAGTTTTATACAATATTTGTGCATATACGGAAGTGCGCATATATGAAAGTGTATTTTTGTAAATGCGCATTTACGAAAGTAGGCTTCTGTATATGCGTGCTTCCATATATGCGAGCATTTATGATAGACGTATTTTGTAAATGCACATATATGGAAGCCAACTTATGTGTATGTGCATTTATGGAAACAACCTTCCGTATATACGTATTTAAGAAAGCTTGTTTTTGTATATGCTTGCTTCCGTAAATGCACATATATGGAAGTTGGCTTACGTATATGCACATATACGAAATCCAACTTCCACAAATGTGCATATATGAAATTTGGCTTCCGTATATGCACACATATACAGAAGCACGTGTATACGGAAGCCAACTTCCATAAATGCGCATATATGGAAGTTGGCTTTCGTATATGCGCACTTTCATAAATGCGCATATACAAAAGTCAACTTCTGTAAGTGCACATTTATAGAAGTGTGCTTCTGTAAATAATCATATACGAAAGTTGGCTTCGGTATATGTTCATATACGGAAGTGCTCCGTAAATGCACATATACGGAAGTTGGTTGGCTTCCGTATCTATGCTTATATGGAAGCGCTTATATATGAAAGCCAACTCCCACAAATGCACATATATAGAAGTTGAATTTCATAAATGCACATTTGTGGAAGTTAGATTCAGTATATGTGCATATATGAAAGCGCGCATATACAAAAATCAATTTCCATAAATGCGCATTTACGAAAGTTTGCTTATGTATATGCGCGCTTATAGGAAAAGCAACTTCCGTATATGCCCATTTATGGAAGTTTTCTTCCATATGCAAATATACAGAAGTCAACTTCCGTATATGCACATTTACAAAAGCACCCTTCCGTAAATGCACACTTACTGAAGTTGGATTTCATATATGCGTGCTTTCGTATATGCACATATACTATTTCCAACTTTTGTAAATGCACGTATATCGAAGTGCTCCATAAATGCACATATACAAAAGTTGGTTTCAATATATGCATGTTCGACAACATGAGTATTCCAACAGAGGACTAACACCTTCAGTAACCACTCACATAACCAGATCAAATATCAACACACCAATGTTTTCATGTGGTAAAACCCCTACGGGGAAACATCCACGGCCCCATCCAACGCGACCACTTGGAGCAATTTATTAATGCAAAGAAAAATATTACAAAGAGATTTTACAAGAGATTTTCTCACAATCGATCATCGGCAAATGACCCTCCATGCTCTTTAAATAGAGATCATGGACCAATCGGGTGTTAAGCCATGGATCAATGGCCATTAAGATCAAGGAGAGTATGAACCGTCGGATCACTCTATGTCGGGAAC
>ML783087.1:68824-92416 GCA_009831015.1 Picea engelmannii | reverse complement strand
TTTTTCGATATCGCACAGGGAACGGGGCAAAGAGCATACGCAGATCTAAAAGAGTAGCAACCCAGAAATAAAAAATACAAACCGAAATAAAATCAAAATAAAACTTTGCATAAATTTTAAAAATGCGTATTCAGGGTTTATACCTCTGGATCTGACTATAATGGTCGTATCTTGGACAAACAAAAACCTTTTTGAGTGAAAAAAAAAGTGTTCCTGAAGGAAACGAGTGCTCCGGACACAATGAAACAATTCTTGGCCCATAAATGTACGAAAATGCCAGAAAATGGAGATGAGGCAACTCGGCTTCACAATCTCTATCTATAATAGGAGCGGGTCTTCAAACAGGCTCTGATACCATGTTCGACAACACAGGTATTGCAATAGAGGATGAACACCTTCAGTAACCACTCACATAACTAGATCAAAGATCAACACATCAATGTTTTCACGTGGTAAAAACCCTACGAGGAAACATCCACGGCCCTAGCCAACGCGGCCACTTGGAGCAGTTTATTAATTCAAAGAAAAAGATTACAGAGAGATTTTACAAGAGATTTTCTCACAATTGATTATCGGCAAATGACCCTTCATGCTCTTTAAATAGAGATCATGGACCAATCGGGTGTTAAGCCATGGATCAATGGTTGTTAAGATTGAGGAGAGTATGAACCGTCGAATCACTCTATGTCGGGAACATATTGTGACTGTCGGATTTCCTAACTACAAATGCATATTAATGCATACTAAAGAAACACACTAAGAAACACACTTTTACCTAACGACATATTAGACCAAGTAGATCTTAACTAACTCCTAAGTGTCTAAATATCCTAACAATGCACTTATACGGAAGCCAACTCCCATAAATACACATATATAGAAGACAACTTTCATAAATGTGAATTTATGGAAGTTAGATTTAGTATATGCGCATATACGGAAGCGCACATATACGTAAGTCAATTTTCGTATATGCGCATATACGGAAGCCAACTTCCATATATGCGCATTTATGGAAGTTGGCTTTCATATACGGAAGTGTGCATATACGAAAGCCAACTTTAGTAAATGCATGCATATACGGAAGACAATTTCCATATATGTGCATTTACAAAAGTTTTATTCAGTATATGCGCATATACGGAAGTGTATTTTCGTAAATGCGCATTTAGGGAAGTTGGCTTCTGTATATGCGTGCATTTACAAAATCCACCTTCTGTAAATGTGCATATACAGAAGTGCACATATATGGAAGCCAACTTCCGTGTATGTGCATTTACGGAAACAACCTTTCGTATATGCGCATTTACGAAAGTTGGTTTCTGTAGATGCGTGCTTCTGTAAATGTGCATATATAGAGGTTTCCTTACGTATATGCGCGTATACGCAAGAGTGCATATACATAAGACAAATTTTGTGAATGTGCATATATAGAAGTTGGCTTTCATATATGTGCGCTTCTATATATGAGCATATACAAAATTTGGTTGAATTCCATATATACACTCATATATTGAAGCCAAGTGCAGAGAGTCCATGTAGGGAAAGAACCGAGACTGTATGATTGGTTATGGCGGCTTTGATTGAGCAACTGAGACCCTCTTCCATAATGATAAATAGGAAGGGCGAGAGTGGATCACCTTGTCTGATGCCTCTAGTAGGGGAGAAGGGTATAGAAGGAACTCCATTGACCAGTATGGAGAAAAGGGCAGAAAAAGTGAGGTTAGCGATCCAGGTAACCCAACAATGGTCAAAGTCAAAGGAAAGAAGGGTGTCTTTCATATGGAAAAAACATGGCTACTTAAATGAAATAACATAGCCTTCCTTTAAAACAAGTATCATAACTATTTTGAAATTACTTTATCATTAACATTTCTAAATTCATTAACACCATGGACATAACCAATACTATAACACTTGTTCTTTTTTTTTGTGAATAAAAGTGGAACCTTATATTAATGACATATGTGTGTTGTACAATGGAAAGTATGAGCCACATGTTCCGCCACATATGGAAAACCAAAACAGGTGGCTTCATGATGTTCAGAAATTGACACATCGTCCTGAGTGCTAACACTGTTGTAGAAAAATTGATTCCACAAAAAATTGCAGTCTTTCTGCATGAACAAAAAAGTTTGAACCATGTACTGCAACTTATCGCTAGGACTATCTATAGATAGATCTACTATAGTCCTAAATACATAAACAAAATAAGATAAAACTGCATGATCATCTATCATGTTGTTGTGGTGAGCTGGACCATCAATCCTGCAACTAGAATAAGCAAAAAAACAAAACCTGGAGACTTCAATCCTTAGCTGAGTTAGGTTGTCCATGTATTGTGTAGGTCGGGGTGAACCATTGTCCGCATGTAGGGCATCTGGCATGCGCAGGAGCATCCGTCAAGGCGTCGAACAAGATGTCCATCCTTTGACCAAGGATGCTTTGGGAATGCATTTGGTCATCCTGTCTCTGTCGAATTTCGAATAGGAGAAAAAGGTGTTCCTCCACCAGACGGTTGGCGAAATGTTGAGGTTGCTCCTCCTCCTTTTCCTGTTCAACTACCTCTGTGATGATTTTGTTAGCTGTCACTGTGTTGTCCTCCAATTTTCATCTTGGGGGGATTTCCTCCTCCACCTTGCAACTTTCATCATCATAGTAGGGGTCACCAGGTTTGACAATTGGGGGGGCAGGAGATCGGTGGCCAGAGGAGGGTGCATGCCCAAAGGTGGCACCTCCTCTTTTACCAAGTTCAGGGTAGGGAGTGGAGGAGGGATTGACAAAGGGAAGTGAGCGCTAGAGGAGGACGCTTCCACTTTGACAGAGCTGAAGCTGTGGAACTGGAGAGGAGCTTGTTGAAGAGCCTCCTACGTCCTCTGGGAAGAGTGTCGAGGTCTCACAAAATGAGCAATGAGAGCTCTCTAAGAAGGGGTGAGCCTATTGGCTCGAGAGAGGGTGTTGTAATAACGAGCACCCCTCCTGTATTTTCCCCTCTCCCAAGGCATGTTGGAGGGAGCGTGGAGGTGGAGGGTTGCAGGAATGGAGGCTGATGGAGGGTACCAAGGGGAGTGGGTGGAAACAAAGGTGCTGAGAGGGTGTTTGATTTCATTGAGAGCGAAAGACGAATGGAGGGTGTCAAAACTAGGTGAGAGGTCCCTGGTGCCCAAAGAAGTGTTAAAGAGAGCGGCAATTCTGAAAAATCTGGGAGAGCCGAAGAGCTGGACAGGAGGAATGCACTAGGGAAGATGAGAAATGGAGAAGAACACTAGGGCGAGAGGTTGTTTAGACTGCTTGACACCATTGAAGCCTGAGTTGACAGCCGTAACCTCCATTGAATCCGAGTTGACGGCCAGCTCGATCCTGGTACACCTGGTCTGGCTGACTCGCGCGTCCATTAACCCAGCTATTTCATCCAAGTGCACTACAATTACTCCTCTCATAGTGTGAGCCATGGGGGAGTTAATGCCCTTGGGCTGGCGGATGGGGTTAATAACTCCCCTAGTTGTTCAGTGCCAAGTGTCCTCAGACCCTGACCAAGTGGCACCCCATCCGGGTTACTTCAACACTTGTTACTACTATGAGAATTTTGGTATTAAATGAGTTTATGGGAAGACTATAACTCATAAAAAAAAATCATCAAATACAACCATGTTTATATTTATATGTTTTTATTTAAAAAAAAAACTATAATAAACCCAAAATAAATTATACAAGCTGAATTATAATCTGGTCCATGTTTATATTTGGTTATTCACCAAAAATCTTTAAACAACTTCCAAAATAAATTATAAAAATTCCATTACTAAAAAAACTTAAATTTTTAAAATAAAAAAAATTATTATTGTAAAAATCAATATTAAAATTTTAAAAAATAAAATTTTATTGAATTATAATCATGAATTTTTTTTTTTTAACAAGACTCACTCATCTTAATTTTTTAAAGTTTTTTCAAGATGGACAACCTCACTGTGTGATCATTTTATTCCAACTACCCAATCATAAATAGATACTTTCTTAGGAAATATATAAAAAAAAAATATGATGTTGAACAAACATTTTCTAAATTGAACTTTAATTTATGTGAATTTATTTTTGTAAAAAATTGGATACTAGTAATACTTAATATAATAGAAATTAAGAAACAATTAACATAGAGTGTAATATTGTTAGAGTTAGTTGACATTTGTAATACTTAATATAATAGAAATTAAGAAATAAATGTTGTGGAGTTTAAAATTGTTAGAGATATAATGGAAATTAAGAAATAATTAACATGGAGTCTAAAATTATTAGATTTATTAGATTTAATTGAAGACCATTTTTTTAATTATTATGATAAATTGTTACTAGAATTTAAGATTTATTTATATGTGTTATTAAAATTTTATATATATAATTTTTTCTTATTTTATTCTTTGATAAAGTTGGAATTTTTTAAAAATTAAATTATAAGTTTTATAATATTTTTATATTGTTGTTACTAAAAATATAGATATATTTTATTCTTTGATAAAGTTTGAATTTTTTAAAATTAAATTATAAGTTTTATAATATTTTTATATTATTGTTACTAAAAATATAGATATAGATGAATATACATAATACGTAAATAAAATAAAATAAACTCCGCTATGATGAAACTAAATATAGACAACCTTTAAATCCAAATAACACATACTAAATTATAAAAAATAAATTAAAACATATTATAATATTTAATGAATATAAACAATAAATTATGGTATATTATAATATTTACTTTTGCAAATTATGCATTGAAATAATATTATTGTAGATTTATCGCGGCCTCACTCATACACACTAAGGCCGTCATTGACAACACGGCCACCAGAAGCGCTGAAGAGTAACATGGCATCATATAGTACAACAACAATGAGCAAACAGCCAATATCCAAAAATACCTCCTCTCTCTTCAGGGTCCAGAGCTTCGTAACTCACTCTTAATGAGTTTATTATTTCGTATGGCAGTCTCGTAGACAACTTTTCCAACTGCCGCTTCCAGCACTCTGAATGGTGCCGATAATTTCGTATGGCAGTGTTGTAGACAGTATCTCCAATGCGAAGTTCGTTCTTATCCAGAAAGACGCTCAACCTGAGGCAATGGTAGATGACCCTGGCAAGTGTCTTCTTGACGTCGGGTCCCCTGTGGTTTATGAAAATGGATTTGGGCTATATCTTAGACAGTAAACGTAAAGGAGAACATGTTAGCAATCAATCGGACGGTCGGTGAGATCGCTGTGTATGGTAGCATGTTGTTCATATATATTATGGGATTATAAGATGGGCAAGGCCTCACAGAAAGATCTATTAAATTCCACAGCTGGCTTAAATTTCAGTTTATATTAGCTTTTGGGAGGCGAGGCGAGGCTAGGCTGGGCTGGTGTTTTGAGTCAGCTGGCTTAAATTTCCTTTTACTTAAGCTTTTGAGAGGCAAGGCAAGGCTTGGCTGGTGTTTTGGGTAAAGTCTATAAAGTCAACATGTGGTGTCATAATTGGTATTAATCAAGTAGTTTTACACCGTCTCACAATTAAGTGGATGCTATTTAACTCTACTTTTCATGGTTGCTAGTGAGTAATGCATATATCCAATATCTTTTCAGCCCGGCAAATTAATTTTAAGGTTTGATGTCATTTTCAAATATCAGTATGATTAAAAATTTAATATTTAAAAAAAATTTCACTTCAAAGAATTAAATACTTCACCAAATTTTTCCCACAAATCCCTTAACAACGTTATGATTATGTTTGTTTTTTAAATGGTTAAATTTTCAAACCATGACAACTTAAAAAATCAAAGTATACATACCCTACTCCCTCCTCTGTGGATTCAAACTTGTGACCTTTTATGAGGAAACACACGTTCTCAACCATTAGGCTCACTCATGAAACACATGTTCTTAAAAAATTGTCAATATCTTCAATTTAATTATTATTAACTAGTTTAATTTAACTAAGTTGATCGCACTTGGAAAAGCTAGATGCTTTTATGGCCCACAAAGAAGAGATCTCTACATACAACATAACATGTTAAAACTTCCATAGCCAACAAATAGATAGTTTGACCATGGAGTAAGTTTTTTAAAGTTGACTTGCCTCTTAAGCATTGTACTTTATTTGCAAAATTGAATTTTCATTCACCAAGTGCCATTCATTCAACTCCTTTTAGGGGATAATGAAGGTACGAGAACCATATGCAGAAGAGCTTAGTTGAATGCACCCTTTTTCAAGAATTTTCTTCAGTTATTTCTCTAGTTCTGTACTTTTCACAAATGATAACTTATAAGTAGGTGCATTGGGCAGCGATGATAACTTATAACTAGGTGCATTGGGCAAGGATCGCCTATGAATTAGACCAATAATATGATCAATATTGTGTGGTGGGGGTAAATCTTGAGGCTCCTCAAACACATCTTGATAAGCATCTAAAAGAATTTGAAGGGATGTAAGGACCTACTATGTTATAGTATCCAGTTTTATCAGATCATGGGGCTTCACCTTGTTGGCCAATATCTTATCACATTCATTCATAAAAGGGTTTTTAAAATTATGAAAAATAAAGTCTATATATTGTAGGTATTAGAGGGGCATGGGGAGGGATGCGAAATATGGGGGGTTTATAGGTATTAGAGGGCATAAAAAGTGGTATCTAGTAAAAATAGGGGTTCTTTTTATCACAGAGATGTATTGGGAGGGGGGTCAACAAAAGGATTATGGGAGGACTTTATTAATATCTAATGAAATTAGGGGTATTATTTAATATCCCATGAACATGCATGCTATGTCATAGGTTCATGGAGTCAAGACCCCATGGATCAAATGCACCACATATAAATTGAGGCATTGCTTATATTGTAATTTCTTCACCATTGCATGACCAATCAGGAGCTATGGGACTATGTCAGCAATAGTTGTAAAATTGAATCCCTTATTACCTTTAAATAAGTATATTGATTCAGACCTAGGTCATTGACGAATTTGCAATTTAATTGATAAGGATGACCTAATATGAGAGCAGCACAATCCAATGGAGTAACATTGCATTCCACCATATCTTGAATAGGAAACATGGCAGTGTGACCAAGAAATAATTATTAACCAAGGAATGATTTCCATTATTCGTGATGGATGAGGATGGGCAATAGTGGGAAGTATTATCCCTGTTTTCTAGGGATAACTAGGAGATCATGTCTAGAGGCCTACAGGTCCTAGACATGGAGTACTGAGAGCAGGATTGACCTGAGCATGGCCTTGGAGGGCCCATCCTTCTTCTTCTTCACCAGATTTGTGCTATCAGCAGCAGCAGCTTCCATCACCATCGGCTTGGACTCGCATCAGAGAAGACTCTTGCTCCATGAGGTAATTGGTCCAGGTATCATGGTACGTGTCATGTTTGATCGTTATAACTTTCTTATATATGCATCAGGTTCCTTACATTTCTAACAACTGCTTGGATCTTACACTAACCCACTTGACCATTGTTGGGGGGATTAACGGGGTGCCCTAGCAAGCTTGTATCCATGGGTTTTGGTTAGCCACCAGGAGGGATTTGAAGAGCCATCGTCCACTCCCACCATACTATCACTTTACATCTTATCTCCCATACATCCATCCCATTCCCTTAGTCTGGGCATTAGGATGACGTACTTGAGGGGTTACACTTCGTCCTGTGGGAAGAAGGGGCTAAAGGCCCAGGGGGTAAAAGCAGCTGGTAAAAGATAAAAGCCATAGGAAATAAAACCTAGAGATGCTTCGCCCAGGGATCCCCGAGAAGGCAATAAAAGGCCTCTCGACAAGAAACAAAAGGGACCCGAAGAAAAATAACAAAACAAGACCTAACCAAGAGGATGGGAGGTCTCACCACGAGCCATCCCATTATGTTCATAGGTATCTAGCAGTTTGACATTGCCATTATTTGGTCGCCACGCCAGGGCAATGACCTTTGGTTGCATGGCCAAGGGAAAGAGGGTCTCATCATGAGTCAGCCTTATCATTTATGCGAAAATACCAGTGGGTAACACTGTCAGCTCTGGTCACCATGCCAAGGCAGTGTCCTCTGGTCAGACCTTGAAGTAAAAAGAAAGAAAAAGCAATAAATAAAGAATAAAGGCAATAAAGGGGCTTGGAAAAAGTACATCCATGACGGGTACAACTCACCTCCTACAAAGGCACCCACAGACAATACTTACCCCTGGTCTTCACTATGAATGGACATCCTTAGACCATACCACTTCATGAACATGGCTTGAATAATCTTCTATGGAAACTTCCCTCTTCTTATGGATACCAGCCCAATAGGTTGTTCTGTCTATCCCTTCAAATTTGTATAGTAGATCAGTGTAATGTCTTTGAGTTATTAGAGGATATGCTAGGGGTTTTATGCATGTATTTGATAAATTTAATGATAAGATATGATTGACATTGCTATGATCCCAAGGACTAATGAGCCCATGGAGGGCGAAGTTTTTGATGTGCAAGACCATACCCGGTGGACAGGTACCAGTGGACCGGTACACATGGGGATATGATTAGCTCGGACCTCCATGGGGTTGAAGGGCCCATCAGATGTTTGCTGCGATGGCAGAGACAGGACAACGTTGTGATGAGCCTTTGCATAGGAAGAAAGAAGGACGTTCCACCCAGGACACTTTAACAGATCCCAGCCTAGGGGGGATCACCCATTTACAATGGAACGTTTTCCCTTTGATAGACAGGATGTCACCCAGCAGAGCAGGACGTTATCCTAAGCGTGTGGCAGTGTGATGGAGTTATTTGGCACGTGTGGCATCTTGGAGGAGCCCTAAAAGGGAAAACGTCTGGCCTCTGGATGCTGGATATGCCCAAAAAGGGCCAACGTCTCCCTCAAGAGGGCTTGATGTCCCACCTTTTTCTCATATTATGTCATTTTTTCTGGCAATTAATGTAAAAACAATGTAAATTTTGTAGTCAGCCTTGTCAGTTGTTTTAATGACCTATTTTTTAATTGACAGGTCATGGATTGGTATAAATAGAGGACGTTTCTCCTCATTTTGAACATAACATAACTCACTCTCTTGTGAGAGACTATCTTTTAGCCTTTTGCTTGGTATTTTTGGTGTTGGAAGTGAGGCGCAACTCTTCTTGGAGGATTTCTCTTGGCATTTATGGTGTTTCTCTCATGGAAGGTTTACAACTAGGGTTTGATTATGCATTCTTCATGATATGTAAGTGAAATTTTCATGCAAAACTTCTTAAGTGAATGGTTGTAGGCTTAATTTCTTACATTTGCTATTATATTGCTATTATATTGTTGAATCTTGAAACCCTAGGTAGCAAGCACACTAGTAGGTCATTGCTATATGTCCCCATGTTTGAGAAATTGTTTTAGCCATTGATAAAGGAAGATATAGCCTGGCCGTTGCTACACTTTTCTCCCTTTTTCTGAGTTAGCATTAAAGTTATAGGTTGAAGAGAGGAGACGTCCTAGGCCTAGTTAAATCTACACCTAGGGTTTTAACCTTCTAGGGTTTGAAAAGCCTTGCTCCTGCAACACTTTTCTCCCTTAGATCTGTACTTGAAGCTAGCCGTTTTTCCAAGTGTGTTTAGAGAAAGAGGAAGGAGCATGAGGCCTTGCTTAAGAAACACCAGAATGAGCCTCCTTCCCTTAGGGTTTTGATTCTAGGGCCCTACCATTGCAGCACCATATAACCCTACCCTCCAGTCTCTGAATTCTAAATCCTCCCAAGATTTCTTTTGCCCTTGCTTTTGACTCCATTTTACCCTAAGGCACTGGTTAGACTTACAACGTTGAGCTTGTAGTGTTCAAAATCATCTTTTAAAATTTTCATTCTTGAAACCCTAACCCTACTAACCTAGGCTGGCGTCATGCTTGACACGACGAGCTTTCTAACTAGTAATTGAGAAATTAATGATGACGTCAAGCATTTATTGAGCTATTGTTGATTGAAAATATTGTTGGCTTGGTCATTATTATAGACATTGATGAATTGGTGATCTTGCATAGGCTATTTAGCAAAACATTGACCTCTTTTTGTCTATTATATTGCTTATTAAATGAAAATCAGATAATTAAGAAGTACTAACCCTTTGAATTATAACCTGCAAAGATATATATATATATATATATATATTGTGTTGTTATTGTCTTGTTCCGGGTAGGTGTTCTCAACAGGGACTTCACTTCTTTATTGGTTAATTAGCCGGAATATCTGATACTAGTGGTGACCTGCGAGGAGGGAAAACTTTAACTCTTGACCTTATACTCTTTGCCTCTTCAAACCCCAGGTTACCGGGGCCGTCTCCCCTGGGATAATCTCCCTAAACAGAAAGATCCCCCCATCGAGGTGACATTGGGTGGGGAAGGTTCCTGTTACGCCAGGTTTTCCATTGTCCTATAGCCTGAGACCTAAAATACAAACTGTGTAATAGCATTTTGGCGCCATTGCCGGGGGAACACTGAGTCAATCTTCCTCAATGACAAATCCTTTGGTAAGTATTGCCTCAAAGAATTTTCTCTTACAAGATTACCCGACGTCTCCACTAAGACTTTATTCCCCTATTCTTTGATAGTTTCAGGAAAACTATCTGGCAACTCCACAAACCAAAAGGAGTTCAATAACCCTCCTCTAGCTTTCAGAAGGAAGCCTCTTGCTAATTCACCTGTTGTCAAGTCACCTTTTGGAAAGAGACTTCCTTTAAGCATGTCTACTTCTCAGACCGATACTACAAACCCAGTCAACAATCAGAGACAATGTTCATCTAATTTGTTCAAGCCATTAGACATGTCAGCCATACCTGGTTACACTAGACAAATGCCACCCAAATATGAGAAGTGGTTGCCTAAGTTTACCAGCACTGATGCTACTAGTGCCGAAGAGCATATGAGTAACTTCTGGGCATTTTTTCAGCTTCACCCCATTAGTGATGATGCTGAGGACTTGGTCATGAAGTTATGATGCTGCAAGACGTTGGTATCTTGGCCTGCCTGATGGAAGCATCAAAACCATGGATAGACTCGAACAAATCTTCCTCAGAAGTTGGAGTATCAAAGAAGACCCGAACATGTTGCTCACCTGACTAAATGGCCTTGCTAGGCGTGAAAATGAATCCATTCGGGAATTTCATACCAGGTTCGAAGCATTACTCCAAAGGATCCCCCCAAGCCACCATCCAAAAGATGATTATCTTGTTCACATCTATACTAGATCTTTCAATGGCCAATTAGGGTATCTTCTTAGAGACAAAGATCCTCAGTCCATTCAAGAATCCCAAGAGCTTGCAACCAATAATGAAGGAAATCTCCTTTCATCCAAGATTGAGCCCTTTGCCAACCCGAGGGGAAAATAGACACCAAGCAGAAAGTGGCACACAATGCTGAGCCTACTTCGGACCTCTGCACCAGTATTAGTAAGCTACAAGCTTCAGTGGATAGCATCATGAAGAATCAAGAAGAAATGATGAACCAGATCGTGAGACTTGAGAAGTCCCATACCCAAGCACCTAGACCTCCATTCAAAGGGCCATTCCAGAAAGGGAACCAAACTTACAAACCAAAGAATGAAACTGAAGTCCCTAATACTTTGGCCCCTACAAATGTAGTCGATGAAAATCCCTGGTGCCTGGAATGCAGTGAAGCACATTGGGAGAATGAATGTCCTTACAACACCAGCCAGCAACAAGTCAACAATCTTGACTGCTTTTCAACTTTCCCTCAGATAAACATCACTGATATAGAACATCAACAAGCCCTGAAGGAAGCAACCAGAGCAACAAGATTAGCAATAATTAACAACTTGGACCAAGAATCACGAGAAAAACTAAAAAAGCAAGAAGTCCAAGTATACCAGAGAAAGAACCTGAAGCAACCTACAAATGATCAATCGAAATCTCCTAAGGTTCTTCCTCCCAAGACACCCAAAGATGATAAGATTACCCTAGATTTTGATTTTGAAGGATATTTGTCGAAGATGCATGTGAATGTTCCCTTAAAAGAAGCAGTCAAGATCCCTTCTATTGAAGAACGCTTCAACACCTTCTTTTCGGGAATGACTGAGCCTATGGACCCCCTGATTATGCTACAAGCTGACCACTTCAGGATCCAGTATAGTGAAAATCCACCTTTCTTCATGACTCTCATGATGAACAACAAATACCTCAACAATTGCATGTTGGATACAGGTGTTGGTGAAAACATGATGTCTCTTAAAGTCATGCAGCAGATGGGCCTGAAGGTAACCAGGCCTTACAGAAATGTGTGTGGATTTGAATCCAAAGAAATACCCACACATGGTGTTGTTGAAAATGTCAAAGTATAGTTGAAAGAATTCCCTGAGAAGGCAGTTCACATAGACATTATAGTTGTTGATGTCCTAGATGTATGGGGAATGATATTGTCTAGGAAGTTTGGTGCAATGATAGGCGGGTCCCTTGAGATGGATCTCACCTTTTTGCGGTTGCCTTTGAAAGATGGAACAACGAGACGATTACTCAATGTGTCGATAACTGGAACCCATGTACAAGAGGTTGTTCCTTTCGTAAATGAAGCGCAGAAAGATGTGATACAAACTCTTCAAGAGTATTCTCCAGAAGATATGCCATTTGCTGTAGAAGAAGACTTTGACTAGGTTGAGTGGCCCAAGAAAGAGGAATATCAACAACTCCTAGATCAATTTCAGAACAAAGAGGTAGGGACGGTGAAGATACTAAAAAGACCAAAGGATGAAGAAAACGTGCAGATACATTTGTCCCAATAGGAGGCCTTTACATCAGAAGCCCACCCACACCCCTCAGTACAGTACACCAGGTTTGTTCAAGGAACAACCAAACACAAGATCCGAAAATACAAGGAAGGGGAGTTGGTATGGATGTGGGATACTCAGAAAGGAGAGCCTACTAATGTAAAGGGAAGTACACAATCATGGCTCGGACCTTTCAAGGTCGAAATGGAATCAGTGGATAACTCGTACTACTTGTCCACCTTAGAAGGAAGAAGGCGCCCATTACCCATCAATGGACACCTCCTCAAACCCCACCAAGGTGGTGGGACATGATGGTACAGGTAAGTATAAGTAGGTAGGCATTTCCGTGTATTATACCATCTGCATTTATTGTTTGTTTCCTTATATGCATCTTGATTGTTTTACTCCATATGTATACATGTTATATTTTGTGGGGTGGCAATACCACCCCACCTTTTATTGCTGATGTTTCTTTTCAAGTGTGAGCAGGTCTGCAGGTTTATGCCAGAGATGCTGACGTTCTCATGCACTCTACAGTGAGCACATGTCCCCTAGTTGGAGCCAGATGTTATCCCCGTTTTCTAGGGATAACTAGGAGATCATGTCTCGAGGCCCACAGGTCCTAGACATGGAGTACCGAGAACAGGATTGACCTAAGCATGGCCCTGGAGAGCCCATCCTTCTTCGTCTTCGCCAGATTTGTCCTGTCATCAGCAACAGCTTCCATCACCATCGACTTGGACTTTCATCAGAGAAGATTCTTGCTCCATGATGTAATTGGTCCATGTATCATGGTACGTGTCATGTTTGATTGTTATAACTTTCTTATATATGCATCATGTTCCTTACATTTCTGACAACTGCTTGGGTCTTACACTAACCCACTTGACCATTGTTGGGGGGATTAACGGGGTGCCCTAGCAATCTTGTATCCATGGGTTTTGGTTAGCCACCATGAGGGATTTGAAGAGCCATCGTCTGCTCCCACCATACTATCACTTTACATATTTTCTCCCATACATCCATCCCATTCCCTTAGTCTGGGCATTAGGATGACCTACTTGAGGGGTTACACTTCGTCCTGTGGGAAGAAGGGGCTAAAGGCCCAGGGGTAAAAGCAGCTGGTAAAAGATAAAAGCCATAGGAAAAAAAACCTAGAGATGCTTCGCCCAGGGATCCCCGAGAAGGCAATAAAAGGCCTCTCGACAAGAAACAAAAGGGACCCGGAGAAAAATAACAAAACAAGACCTAACCAAGAGGATGGGAGGTCTCATCACGAGTCGGCCCATTATGTTCATAGGTATATAGCAGTTTGACATTGCCATTATCTGGTCACCACGCCAGGGCAATGACCTTTGGTTGCATGGCGAAGGGAAAGGGGCTCTCATCACGAGCCAACCTTATCATTTCTGTGAAAATACCAATAGGTAGCACTGTCATCTCTGGTCACCACGCCAAGGTAGTGTCCTCTGGTCAGAACTTGAAGTAAAAATAAAGAAAAATCAATAAATAAAGAATAAAGGCAATAAAGGGGCTTGGAAAAAGTGCATCCATGACGGGTACAACTCACCTCCTACAAAGGCACCCATAGACAATACTTACCCCTAGTCTTCACTATGACTAGACATCCTTAGACCATACCACTTCATGAACATGGCTTGAATAATCTTCTGTGGAAACTTCCCTCTTCTTATGGATACCATCCCAATAGATTGTTCTGTCTATCCCTTCAACTTTGTATAGTAGATCAGTGTAATGTCTTTGATCTATTAGAGGATATGCTAGGGGTTTTATGCATGTATTTGATAAATTTAATGATAAGATATGATTGACATTGCTATGATCCCAAGGACTGATGACCCCATGGAGGGCGAAGTTTTTGATGTGCAGGACCATACCCGACAGACAGGTACCAGTGGACCGGTACACATGGGGATATGATTAGCTCGGACCTCCATGGGGTTGAAGAGCCCATTAGATGGTTGTTGGGATGGCAGAGACAGGACAATGTTGTGATGAGCCTTTGCACAGGAAGAAAGAAGGACATTCCACCCAGGACACTTTGGCAGAGCCCGACCTAGGGGGGATCACCCATTTATGATGGAACGTTTGCCCTTTGACAGACAGGACGTCACCCAACAGAGCAGGATGTTATCCTAAGCATGTGGCAGTGTCATGGAGCTATCTGGCATGTGTGGCAGCTTGGAGGAGCCCTAGAAGGGAAAACGTCCGGCCTCTGGATGTTGGATATACCCAAAAAGGGCCAACGTCTCCCTCAAGAGGGCTTGACATCCCACCTTTTGCTCATATTATGTCATTTTTTCTGGCAATTAATGTAAAAACAGTGTAAATTTTGTAGTCAGCCTTGTCTGCTATTTTAATGACCTATTTTTTAATTGAAAGGTCATGGATTGGTATAAATAGAGGACGTTTCTCCTCATTTTGAACATAACATAACTCACTCTCTTGTGAGAGACTATCTTTTAGCCTTTTGCTTGGTATTTTTGGTGTTGGAAGTGAGGCGCAACTCTTCTTGGAGGATTTCTCTTGGCATTTATGGTGTTTCTCTCATGGAAGGTTTACAACTAGGGTTTGATTATGCATTCTTCATGATATTTAAGTGATTTTTTCATGCAAAAATTCTTAAGTGAATGGTTGTAGGCTTAATTTCTTACATTTGCTATTATATTGCTATTATATTGCTGAATCTTGAAACCCTAGGTAGCAAGCACACTAGTAGGTCATTGCTATATGTCCCCATGTTTGAGAAATTGTTTTAGCCATTGATAAAGGAAGATATAGCCTAGCCATTGCTACACTTTTGTCCCTTTTTCTGGGTTAGCATTAAAGTTATAGGTTGAAGAGAGGAGATGTCCTAGGCCTAGTTAAATCTACACCTAGGGTTTCAACCTTCTAGGGTTTGAAAAGCCTTGCTCCTGCAACACTTTTCTCCCTTAGATCTGTACTTTGAAGCTAGCCATTTTTCCAAGTGTGCTTAGAGAAAGAGGAAGGAGCATGAGGCCTTGCTTAAGCAACACCAGAATGAGCCTCCTTCCCTTAGGGTTTTGATTCTAGGGCCCTGCCATTGCAACACCATAAAACCCTACCCTCCAGTCTCTGAATTATAAATCCTCCCGAGATTTCTTTTGCCCTTGCTTTTGACTCCATTTTACCCTAAGGCACTGGTTAGACTTACAACGTTGAGCTTGTAGTGTTCAAAATCATCTTTTAAAGCTTTCATTCTTGAAACCCTAACCCTACTAACCTAGGTTGACGTCATGCTTGACACAGCGAGCTTTCTAACTAGTAATTGAGCAATTAATGATGATGTCAAGCATTTATTGAGCTATTGTTGATTGAAAATACTGTTGGCTTGGTCATTATTATAGACATTAATGAATTGGTGATCTTGCATAGGCTATTTAGCAAAACGTTGGCCTCATTTTGTCTATTATATTGCTTATTAAATGAAAAACAGATAATTAAGAAGTACTAACCCTTTGAATTATAACCTGTAAATATATATATATATATATATTGTTGTTATTGTCTTGTTCCGGGTAGGTGTTCTCAACAGGGACTTCACTTCTTTATTGGCTGATTAGTCGGAATATCTGATACTGGTGGTGACCTGCGAGGAGGGAAAACTTTAACTCTTGACCTTATACTCTTTGCCTCTTCAAACCCTAGGTTACTGGGGACATCTCTCCTGGGATAACCTCCCTAAATAGAAAGAGCCCCCCATCGAGGTGACATTGGGTGGAGAAGGTTCATGTTACGCCACTTTGTCCATTGTCCTATAGCCTGAGACCTAAAATACAAACTACGCGATAACAAGAAGCTTTAGTTTTGATACTACAGAGGCTACAATCAAATTATTTTGACTACCACTACCGAGGATGAGATGGTAAATGTGGTACTTGATCTGGAAATTATGGGTAAAAAAGGATACCTAATCAATTTGGATATAATGGAAAGTTATAAGGACTAGGTTTGCTTCTAGACTAGTAGGGTTCGAGACTTTAATAACCTCTGGGTGCTACTGAGAGGTTGAGTGTGTAGGATATGTGTCACATTATTCAGAACATAGGGCCCTGGGAAGAATTTGATGATATAACACATGACACTCCTCAAATGAATGTGTATTAGATTTATGAAAAGAGAAAAAGAATGTCTTATAGGATGTAGGAAAAATTGTGTTAGGAAGTGGAGAGAGGCCATTGCAAGTGCAGGAGATGGGATATGAAAACCAAGAAAGTAAATGATTAATGAGGAGACAACACAAGGTGCTTCCACAAATTGTTCTCTATTATAACTATTCTTTCAAAGGCATGATTGAGATTATCATAGTCAAACATTTCAACCTTGGTGTGTAAAGTGCGACATAAACCATAAATGAAATTTATATATAGAAAAGGCTCTGGATCTATGATAGATAGCTATAAGATTTTTATATATAGAAAAGGCTCTGGATCTATGATAGATAGCTATACCTAAATCTTAGTGAATTAAGTATTATAATCTTGAACCAACTAGCCTATGAAATGGTGAAGATGAAGCTAACATGCCCATAAAAAAATATAATACCTTTGCAGGTAAAACCATTGTTGCAATGCCTCAAAAAAATACATCTAGGAGATCATAGGATTTTGATTTAGAGGTGTCTACCTCAATGCCATATAGATGATGGGAAAATCATGGAAATTATACCACCACTCTTATGCTATCCCATCTAGATGTAATGTTGCTCATTATAGTTTATTGGCATCTGTCATCCTAGGATGAGAGTTGAAATACATGGACAAAATACAAATCTAAGCATCAATATGTTCACCAACCATGTCGTTAGAATACTTAGGAAAGGTAATATTCATCTCTGAGTGGAGAAATTATGGAACATTAGATGAGGGCCCCTTCAACTAGGTTAGGGTCTACAATATTGTATATAAAGTGTGAGTAGTGATGTGGAGGAGTTGCAGTGAAGAAACTTCTAAGAATGAGTCAGAGGTTAGTTTCTCCTTGGTAGGCATCATGTAGTAGATCCAATGAGAATCAGGTTGTTGAAGTATGCCATATATTTAAGTCCATAGCACAATAAATCCAAAGTCTAAAAAAAAAAATGTTTCTTTGAATATGGCTGCAGAGATTAAATCAAAGTTCTCAAAGTCGAGGAGTATTTCTCCAACAACTTAACATTTGAAGGAGAAACAATATACCAAGGAGCATGACTCATGATAAGTGTAGATCAATCTTGAGTAATTGAAAATATTTGAGCTACTGAGGAGTAGGAATCATAATAGGTGTAGGTCAATATCTAGGAACTGTATGCTCCCTGTACCAATTGATATGGTTGGCATAGTAAAAAAACACATACACTCTTTAGAAAACATCAGAAGGAGAAAACCTTTAAACCAAAAAAAAACTCTCTTGAGGTCTTAGTTTGTATTATATTTATATTAAAATCCCTTCGATCAAAGTTGATAAAATAAAACACATTAAGAGAGTTTATTTGTGTAATGATCCAACGGCTTAAAATATAAAAACAGAATAGAAGTACACACCATGTATAGAATGTGAGCATGGAGCACAACTCTAAGATAGATAAGTTATACAATAACTCCTTAAAGAATATGAGAACCTCCTCCAAGTAACCAAATACATTTATACATCACAATTTACATGTGTACGATAATGAATACGTGATCTATATATATACTTATCCATGCCTACACATGAGACCCCTTTACTATTAGGCTAACCCTATTGCATATGTATTTACACATTACATGTACATTGTTACATGTTTCTTTCTTGTTTGTTCTGGGCAGTTCGGTGATGAAATCCATTGTTACAACTTCTCATTTCCACTCAGGAATGGGTAATGGTTGTAGCAAACCAGTTGAGTGACTATGATCAGCCTTTACCTTTTGACATTCCAAACATTTGACAACAAAATCAACAACTTCTTTCTTCATTCCTGGCCAATAATATTGGCTCTTGACGACTGCAATGGTTTTATTATAACATGGGTGCCCATCATAAGGTGCATTATGCATTTCTCTCAATATCACATTTTTCAATTCATGGGAATTTGGTACATAAATTATGCCCCTGTATATGAGAATTTCATCATTTTCTAGTTTATAGTCTTCAATTTTCTGCTGCAAAATACCTTGTTGTAATTTTGCCACTAATTGTTTGTATTACAAATCTAATTTTGCAGCCTCTAAAATTATGTCTTTCAAATCTAATTGGTACATGCTTATGGTTTTAGTATGCAACTCATGCACTCTTCTACTGAGTGCATCAACCACTTTTTTCTCTTTCCCCTTGATATGCTTTATATCAAAGTCATATTCACTAAGAAATTCTATCCATCTGTTTTTTCTATCATTTAGAGTTGGCTGATCAAATAAAATTTTTAGACCATTATGATCTGTCATTATCTCAAACCTTTTCCCCATGAGGTAGTGCCTCCACTTCCTCAGGTCATGCACTATGGCTACTAACTCCAAATCATGAGTGACATAGTTTTTTTCATACTCCTTCAACTTCCTTGATTCATAACATACAACAAACCCATTTTGACTTAGGACTCCACCAAGCCCTTATTTACATGCATCTCTACATACAATGAAGTCTTCATTTGGATCTGCAATCCTTAGTATTAGAGCACTTGTGAATAATTACTTCAAGTGTTGTAAACTCTTTTCACAATTCAATGTCCATTGAAACTTCACACCCTTCTTTTGCAAGGAAGTGATTGGGTGTGGAATCTTTGAGAATCCTTCAATAAATCTACTATAGTATCCTGTAAGGCCCATGAATGATCTGACCTCTGTTACATTCTTTGGCGCTAACCATCCTCTAATGGATTCTATCTTCTCAGGATCCACTACTATCCCATCCTCTGAAATGATATGTCCCAAATAATGAATTTTCTTCTGATAAAATGATCACTTGCTCAATTTGGCATACAATTGATGCTCCCTTAATACTTGTAATACCATCCTCAAGTGTTATTCATGATCTTCTTCCGACTTAGAATATATAAGAATGCAATCTAAAAATACAATGACAAACTTATCTAAGTATTCTCTGAAAATACCATTCATTAAACACATGAAAACAACTAGTGCATTTGATAATCCAAAGGGCACGATTGTGAAATCATAATGACTATACCTTGTTCTGAAAGCATTCTTGTTGATGTCTTCTTCTCTAATTCTTACTTGATGATAACCTGACCTGAGATCAATCTTTGAGAATATTTTTGCATGTTTCATATGATCAAAGAGGTCATCAATCATTGGCAAATGATACTTATTCTTCACAGTTACCTTGTTCAACTGCCTAAAGTCAATGCATAGTCCCAATGTTCCATCATTCTTCTTCACAAATAAAACTGGGGCACCCCAAGGTGACACACTTGAGCATATATACCACTTCTTCAATATCTCTTCAATTTGCATTTGCAACTCCTTCAATTCTGGTGTACTCATCCTGTAGGGAGTCTTGGATACTGGAGTTTCTCCAGGCATCCAATTTATAGAGAAATCAATGTCTCGTTTAGCGGGTAACCTTGGTATTTTCTTAAACATATTTTCAAACTCTTTTAGGACTGCATAGTCTTCAATATTTGACACCTTATCTTTAGGTGTCTCTTCCATATGTTCTGCAAATATTTGACACCCTTTTCTGTAACATTTCTTTAACTGCTATGCTGAAATTTCTCTGATGGTTACTGCCCTGGGATTTCTCTGCACTGTCCTTAGGTTCCCTTCCTCATCCAAGCAAGTAAATTCTGTGTTATGATAGTATAGGATAACATGATGTTGGTCCAACCAATCCATCCCAATTAGACAGTCATAGGAACCTAAAGGCAAGATTTTTAAATTTGCCCTGTTGTTCATTCCATTCATGTCCATAAGACATGACTTAACCATCTCGTTAACTTTTATTTTGGCTCTAATAGCCAGCTGCACCAACCAAGATTTTTCATTCTTGTTTCTTGGCAAATGAAAACTTTCCACCATATTAAAATCTATATAACTATGACTAGCTCCTAAATCAATTAAAATAACAATGGTTTGGTTGTTTATCATACCTTCCAATTAAATCATATGTGGTTGATACTCTACTTGTTTGTTGTCCAGGGCTGCATAGATCCTTGGTACATTTTTGCCCATGTCCTCCATTGTTTCATCTTTTTGTACATTGTGAACATTCCTCAGTTTTTCATCTCTGTGAGGGAAATCTCTAAACATATGATATCCTTTACAACCCCAGCATTGAATAGGTGGTTTCCTTGGCCTTTGACCCCCTATATCAATCATTCCGGGTTCTCTAGAAGTTGGTTGTCCCTGAGGATTATTTCTGAAGAATGGTGGTTTAGTCCCTTTCTTCCTTTGATCCATCTTGAATTTCTTTTTATCTTCCCAATATTTTTGGAAAGTTGGCCTTGCTTTTTGCTAATCATATAGGCATTTAGCTTGCCTTATGGTCTCCTCCAATGTCTTGGGATCGTCATACTATATTTTGTCACTGATGAATGTTGGAAATCCACTCAAATACATTTGAATCTTAACTGTCTCATCCTTGATGAAAGAAAAATACTTCAACAGTTGTAAAAACCTTCTTTCATATTCATCTATGGTCATACTCCCAACCTTGAGTTCAAAGAAATCTTTCATTTTCTTATCATAGTATCTCTTAGTCAAGTATTTCTTTTCAAAATACTTCTTGAATTCCCTCCTAGTAAAATTTTTCTCTTTAATGTGTTGCACTTGCACAAGTTGATCTCACCACATGGATGTCTTTCCCTTGAGTTGATAGATGGCAATTCTTCCTTCTGCATGAGAAGAATAATTATGCAATTGAAAATACTTTCTCATGCCCAACAACCATGTCTTTGCATATTCATCCTTCTTGTGTTCACCATGAAATGTAGGAGGTTTGATTTTTTTCATCTCTCCTCGTAGCTCATCCACCCCAGACCTCTTATGCTTCTTAATAGGGGATGGACTTGAGATTTTGTGTGCTCTCTTATTGAAATGCCTCGAGGAGTGATGGTGATGTCTGCTAACACTTCTTGTTCTTCTTTTCTCATCAGGAGACCTGTAACTTCCTAATTTGCTTGAGCCACTCTCCTTATCCAATTTCTTTTCTATTATGTTCAAGCTCTGCATTAACTTCATGTTGAAGTCCTCCTCCTGGTCCTTGTCTCTCGTAAGCATTTCATTATCCATTTTATGGCTTTGGACATCCTTCTGCAATTTTTTAATGGTCTCTATCATATTCATGTTTTCATTCCTTCCTTCTCCATGTCCATTGGATTTTTTTCCTTCAATATCCAAATGGACATCCATCCCTCTAATCTCATCTTCCTGACTGTAAGTCCCTTGTGCATCTTCCATTCCTCTGCACTCTGTGTTGATCCTGATCTGATCTAGTTGTTACTAACTCTGCAAAATCTTGGTAAGAATATCACCAACTGCGTACAGACCTTCCATGAACCTCCCAACCTTAGACCACACTACTCATCACTCTCATCAGTGGGTCATTGCCGAAATGGGACTAAAATCCACTCGAGTAAAAGGGGTTCCTAACTAGGCTAATGTATCTCACACAACAGGAAAGAATCTGTTACAGGTGCCAACTCAAACTAAAAACCTACAGTCCCTCATTCCCCCCATGTCTGTCCCACCCCAGGAAGTGTGCCCCTTCTCTTCTCAACAATCCCTCGGCTGCCCCACTTCCCTTCCAGGGATTCAACAGTAGGCAAGACAGGAAGTCTCAGAGCCCTGTAGTTGTAGTTTAGCACCTTCGGGAATCAATTCTCAACAATTCTCTCACTTAGGGAGAAATTGTTCACGGGCCTGACAACTTGCCTCTTCAATATCCCACGGGCCTGACAACTCGCCTCTTCAATATCCCATGGGCCTGACAACCTGCTTCTTCAGTTTAGCTCCCAAACTAACTAGGTACAAATACAAGTATGGGTACGGATACAGGTACAGGTATAGTGATAGTAACATAAGGGTATGGATCATAGTTGAATGAGTGAGTGTATGATCATTGAATGAATGAATGATGGAAGGAATGAATGAATGGTTAACTGCGTGATGGGAAAATGAACTAAGTTCAAGCTATATGTATGCATGTTCCCAACTTGACACTTGTCATGTTGGGAGATACTTTGGCCCACTTGTCCCCATCCTTAGAACTTAGGATAAAATAATTATTCAAATTTTATACTTTAAGGAATATTAATATAATATTCATTTTTGGCTTAAGCTCCCTAGCTTAGCCCCTTTTCCTTAACTTTTAGCCCCCCATTTCTCTAACTAGTGGATTTTAGTCCCCCATTATTTTACCGTTATTTGATAATGATACTATTTAAAATTTACAATCATAATAAAACAATACAAATACCTTACTTCAAATTTATAATATTAATCTGAATTATTATATTGATATGTATAGAGCTAGTTGTAAAAAGTGTTTGAGGGCGTTATGTAATGGTTACTATTATTTGGAACGCTATGTGATAATTGGAATGGAATTTAATTTTATGTAATTGTTAAATTGGATTATATTTGGATAAATATTTTAAATGTAAATTTTATTGAATTCCTTTATTGCTTTGATTTATGTATGGTAAAGAACCATCCAACTAGATTATCATGAATCTATTAGCACTACCATTGAGTGCAATTGCTTTATTTTATTCGCCTAATTTGAAAATTTTCGTATATAAAGCCAAAATATTATTACCAATGTCAAGTTGCAAAAGCCTCAATTGATGGGTAACAAAATCCCCTACATAGAGGATATG
>ML783087.1:0-49050 GCA_009831015.1 Picea engelmannii | reverse complement strand
ATCATAAATCTCTGCCATGTGATGATGTCCCAAAGTGGGGACATTACACATGTGCTTACCTCGATTGGACTGAAACCGTTAATTTCCAAAACTCTTAATCTCAGCAAAGACATCGAGCGCAGAAAGCACGAGAATGAGGGTCTGCACAAGCGAAGCCATACCAAATTTCCCGACATTTGCTGCCTCCGGCTATCAAATATTCTTTCAAAACTTTTCAAAAGACGCACACCTTCCACCCTAATTTCCCGATTGTAATTGTTCGATATACCGCGATTCTCATCTTTCCAAGACCGGATTCCGCGTATGAAAGTGGATCCGGCCTGACAATCACATTCAGCGCAAGTGAAAAAGACTATTTTTTCAACAATAAAAGATCAAATAAAAGATGACCAAATATGCATACCTGCGATCGCAATATTTCCTCTATATCATTGGAGGAGCTAAGGCCTAGTGGGTTACGCATTGGAAAATCTCGAAACTCTTTTCAGGCAATATGTCTTGCCAATTCCCTAAGTTGACTGTGTATTGTAATCGATAGGCACACATAATTGTATCCAATCTTCTGAATCCACATAACAGTTATTGCAAAGATAAGAATCCACAGGGGGAGCATTTTCTGTAGCGCGACAAAGATAAATGAGCACTGGTGTTACTACACTAAAAAGACATAATTCTTACCGGATATTTCGGTTTTCTGCATTCAATTTCATCATCAAACTGCAAATCATAATCAAAGTTCGCAAGGCATTTTTGACGGAGAGTTTCCAGAGAGTCCCTAATTCTTCTGCTGTCATGGAATCCTTCCAAGACTCGAATAGCTAGTTCCTTTCTTCCCCAACTAAGAAACAGCCTATGTCTAAAAATACCTCCTTCTCTTCAGGATCCAGAGCCTCGTAACTTACTTTTAACGAGTTTATTATTTCGTTTGGCTGTGTTGTGGACAACTTTTTCAACTGCCATTCCCAGTAGTCTTTGTCACAGCGACCAGATAAGAGTCCTCCCAAAACTTTAAAGGACAAAGGCAACCCCTCACAATTTTCCAAGAACTCCTCAATTAAATCGTCGAGTTCTTCAGGTGGTTTAGATTGAGAAAACGAATGCCGGCAGAAGAGCTCTCGGGCATGATTTTGATGCAATGTTTTTACATCATATAGTACAGTTTTTGCAGAAGAGCGTTTAAGTACATCCTTATCACGAAATGTGATCAATATCATACTGCAAGATGCCATGGAATCCACATCCAGCAGACTCTCTATTTGATCCATATTATCAACATCATCCAGAACAATAAAAACTAGGGGAAGACGTGGTAAGCAGTCTCGTAAAATACGTTTCCCTTGAGAGATACTGTCAGTGTGCTGCGAATGATAATTAGCTTCTCCTGCGAAGATCGCAAACCTGTAGAGAAATCAATCAGAGAGAAAGGTTACAATTTTCTATGTTACTTTGACTCCAAATTGAAATAGCCCAGTTTCATGCCCACCTACAATAATCACAAATATATGACCAAGACTTTGTCACAAATAAATATATGTGACCAAGAGAGTGAAGAGACAATGCCCACCTACAATAATCACAAATATATGACAAAGACCTTGTCACAAATAAATATATGTGACCAAAATATATGTGACCAAGAAAGTGACATTAATAGAAGAAAATCAAAAGAAAACAATAACATTGTAAATTAAATATAAATTACCAAAAAAAAAGTAATTTATGTCTCACATAGTTGCATTTATCAACATAAAGGAAGTAAGTCCAATTCCATATCCCATGTAATCAATATTTCAATATTTAATGGGAATACATCCTACACCAGAATACAGTATAAGTACATTATATTTATTTCTAGAAACTATATTTCCAAAGGGAAGATAATAATCCTAGTTTCAATCTTGTCCGCTTATCCTACCCTTTTAATACATACTTTAATTGTTAAAGGAACAAAGTCAAGAGCTATTTGCTACCATGAACCAATTTTATTTTTATGTGATATATTGAATGAAACACCCATTATTCTAAATGAGGAAACTAACAAACCTTTGAAAAGAATATAATGAGCCATCTAATGATATATGAGTCTGAACACACCCTCAATGGAAACTAACAAACCTTTGAAAAGAATATAATGAGCCATCTAATGATATATGAGTCTGAACACACCCTCAATGTTTTCCTTTAGAAGTTGGTAGGAATTAAGCTTTGAACCACTATCAAAGGTATCTCTCAATGTTTGATTGTCATGGTGTTAAAAACTTATATAACAGTAACCAAAGAACTTACCCCTTTCTGACCTATATAATATGCAATGATGCCACTCACAATTGCACCAACCATGGCACCTAGAGTGAATAGGGAGCCAAAGATAATGCATTGCATAAAAGAGTTAAAATATGATTTTAGATCCAAATGCATTGAAGTAGTAGTATATTTAGATATGATAATATTTAAAAACCTAGTAGAATAACCAATTGAAGATATAGTACCGTATTCAATATAGTTTACAACATGTCTTAAAAATGAAAAAGAGAAGTCGAAGGGATTTGGATCACTAAAAGGCACCCAAGACAAAGTAAGGCCAAGCTCTTTTATCATTGCAGAGATAGTGGGAGAAGAGAAGCCCACCTACAATGCACCAATAAACATTAGTGTAAACCTATATCATCATTGGTAGATCACACACAACCAAAATTGCTCAATAGGAATTAATATATTAATCTCCAATGTCATGTGTGTCATTTATCTCTACAACTCTATGAGTTGTGTATTTTTTTATGGTTGTGTACTGTATTGCAACACTTTTTACTTTGAAGTCATTATAAACGTCATTCACCAAATACATGCAAATGCATTAATTTCTCAACACTAAATTCATACCATCATGTTTTATATTAAACCCTCAATTCTTCAACCTTATTTCTTTATTTCTCACAATTAGGCTTCTAAAATATCAACTTCTCCTTAGATTTTCTCATCTCTACTCTACATCCAAAATGGAGTTGGGATCCATCAACACATTGTATGTGTATATATGTGCATAGCATTTAGATGGTGCACTAGGTGCATTGAAATATGAACAATGGTACAAAAACACAAAACTCGAGAGGCATACTAGAAATAGGCTTAGAGGGATCTATACTAGTATAATGTCCTAATGAGACTACACCAATTTCATACTATTGCATTATAATTACATAGCAATTAAACTCCAGAGAGCCCAAACAACAACAAATGTACTCAACAATGCAATTGTCTCTAAATAAATAAATTTGCCAGAAGTATTGGGCATTTATTAGCAGTTTGATCAAAGAGAAACAATGATAGAAGGCACAAGTAGGTGTGGTGCGCTGCTAAGTTTAACCTAAAATTCACATGTCATCATAATCATCAACGGATATATTATAGAGCACGTGGATGGATGAATATTAGGATTGGGCCCCCATCCCCGCCAAATTAGGAGACAAACTCAACAAGGTTCACCAATCAATGTGGCTCCCTCACGAGTCAACGTTAGCAAAGGGAAAATGGATGTTCCCATTTGATTAGGGTTAGTGAAGTATCAATGTCAAGGTTAGAGTTGGTGCATCATGTCTGTTGGATACACATTATTTATCATCTAACAGACAAAATGAAAAGACAGTGTGTCAATGATTAGCTCACTGCATGCTGCTTAATATTTCCCATCATCCACACAATGCCCGAAAAAACCCTAGGTACATCCTATGTGTCCATGTTGGACCCTTAGATGGCCCACCTAACCACGTGTACCTCCATCATTGAGAGGGTCCCACTCTCCCACCTATCAGGGGCTCTTGCAGCATTATAATAACATGGGGGGTCATGATCTCGCAAGATATGGTGAAGTGGACAGTACAAACCCAATGGAGTGTTAGAACATCAAGCATTGATGGTTCATCACACATCTCCTAGATTCATTTGGTCGAGAGGTGGACCTACATCTGGACACAATCAGTCGGGTGATCGACTAACACACCACACAAGTTGGTCTGCTGGTCAACATGTCTATCGGTCAGATAGTCGACCAACAATTGAAGATAGTCAGTTGGTTGATCGACTAGCCCTGAAATCAACTACGAGTTGGACGAATAGTAGGTTGGATTGAGACTTGTCGAGCCGACTTGACAAAACGAATTTTGTGGATTCAACTCTAACCTTTGAGGTTTATATGTGGACAAGATCTTTTGGATTATGTGGGAGTTGATTACATGTTGTGACTATAAAAGAAGACCCCTTGGGTCATTATCACAACATGAAGCATGAATTGAGATTGCACAATAGATCATGCAGATCAAGATGTGCAATATGCACTGTGATCTTCTGATCATAGTACTTTGTTCTTAAGTGTTGTAACAGTGTCTTTAGATGCCACCTCTATTCCTCAAAATTTCTTGTCCCTCTTTGATTATTTGCAGTACTATGTTCTTTGTTTCAGATCATGTTCAATTTCATTCCCCAACATGGTATCAGAGTCGATGGTTTGAAAACCTCGACCTGTTATATGAAAACCTTGTTGAGTTGGATCTACTGTGTGATTGACTATGGGTCGGTGATTTGTTGATTAGAACTTATTGAAACAAAACTAGTCTGTCTATATATCGAATATGGCTTTGAATATCGATCCTATTGTTCTGAACGAATCAAATTATGTAGTATCTTTTCTAGATATGGAAACTCTATTGAAAAGTAAGGGACTCTGGAAATATACCAAGGTCGTGATCCCAGATCCAACAACACAGGGTCTTCACTCAGTGAACCTGTGATATAGCACCTTCGTTCATGGGATATTAAATAATACCCCTAATTTAACTAGATATTGATAAATACCTCCCAAAATCCTTTTGTTAAACCCCCCTCTCAATACATCTTTCCAATAAAAGAAACCCTTGTTTTCATTAGATGTCTTTTTGTATACTCCATAATAGCTATAAAACCCTTAAGACCCCACATACCCCTCCAATACCTACAATATATTGAATTTACTTTTCACAATTAAAAAACCCCCTTTATGAATGAAAATGATAAGATATTGGTCAACAAGGTGAAGCCCATGTGTCCAACAGATGCTTCGACAAAAAATACTATTGATGGAAAGAAGGATGAGGTTGTAGGGTTCATCACAACCTACATCTCATGGGAAATCTATTTTCATATCAGTGGACTTGACTATCTGCATCTGGTTTGGAAGAAGTTGAAGACCTTATTTGACTGAGTCGATGAAAGCCACATCATGCAATTGGAGAAAAAGTTGATCTTTCTCAATCCTCATTCCTTTGAAAGAATGGAGGACTATTTAGCACATGCTAAGGAACTCCAGTTGAAGTTGAGTGAATGTGGAGAGAACTATAAGAAGTAGGATGGAAAACTCATTGAGTTGGTCCTGATAAATTTGAGAACACCATTTGATGTGTTTGTATTGACCTTCCGCACCAATTGGAATGCATGCAAGCAAGATGGTAAGGACTACTCCTTTGAAGTTTTTTGTGAACTTTTGATTATTGATCAACATGAATTGCTTGAAGAAGGCAAGATTGGTGGTAAGCACCAGGACCACTTGTTCAAGGGTAAGGGAAATATGGATTCTCGGAATAGAGTGCATATCGATGCTTTTGCATAGAAACCTACATGTACTGATTAGTGATCCCAGAGACAAACACAACGAAGTAAAAATAAGAAGATAGGTCGGTACTGTGGAAAGACCAGACATGTCAAGAAGCGATACAATTTAGAGGAGAAGGTTAAGAGACTTGAAGGAGACATGTCGACTGTTCATCGACCCGCTAATAATTTCACCTTCCAAGTCAGGACTTCTCAAGCCTTGATGTCTCACACTATGGAAAATGAATGGGTTGTCAACTCTAGGTGCACTCATCATATGGTGAAATATGCCACTTTATTCACGAGACTAAATAAATCCAAGGGAAGTAGAATATATGTTGTTGATGATTTTGCTTTGGATGTTGTTGGTCAGGGTGATGTAGATTGTTGACATGGTAAATTTTTTTATGTCTATCATGTACCAAATCTTATTTCCAATCCATTATCTCTTTCTCAATTGACTTAGACCGGCAAGATTGTGTAATTTTAGCTAGAACGGTTCTATGTTTGAGATTTGAAGAAAGGGAAGTTGATTGTCATTGATGGGATTCTAGACCTGACGGACAAGTTATACAAGTTTTGTGACTCGAATTGACCTGAATCTAAACCGACTACACTTATTGCTCACACTGATGAGAGAAGTCAAATTTGGCATGAATGACTGAGACATCTAAATTTTCGAAGTCTGTAGGAATTGGAAACTCAGAACATGGTTGGTGTTTTACCAAGGGTGTTTCCTTCTAAAGGTGTATGTAAGGTTTGCGTACTTGGGAAGCATCATCAAGCACCTTTCGAATCTAGAAAAGCGTGGCGAGCGCATAACCTACTAGAACTAGTTCATAGTGATGTTTGTTCCATCAATTTACCTTCATTGGAAAGTGCATGGTACATTTTGACTTGCATTGATTATTTCTGTCGTTTCACATAGTTATTTTTCTTGAAGAACAAAAATCTTGTCTTTGAGAAGTTCAAAGTATTCTAGGACTTTGCTGAAAAGTAATGTGGTTAACTCATTAAGTGTTTGAGATTAGAAAATGGTGGTGAGTATATTAATCGACCTTTTGAAGAATTCCTACTGTGTTCTTGTATTGAATGACAGTGGTTGGTTCCTCACACACCTCAGTAGAATGGAGTTGTATAACACAAGAATTGGACATTAGTTGAAATGGGTAGATGTATTCTGCAAGCTAAAGACCTGCCTACTCGCTTCTGGGTTGAAGCAGTGTATTATGCCAATTATCTTCTCAATCACATATTGTCTCAATTTGTTCCTTCCATGACTCTTGTCAAATGATGGTATGGAAAGAAACCCTATGTTGGCCACCTTCATGTATTTGGATGTGTTGTATGTGCTCACATTCCTGATGATTGTCGAAAGAAACTTAATGAAAAGAGTCATTCTTGCATCATGATGGGATACTCGAAAGAGTTGAAATCCTATTGACTGTTTGATCCTATCCGACGACAAATTATTATCCGACGAAATGTTAGGTTTTATGAGAATTCTTCCAGAGTTAAGTCGTTAAATGCCCCCTCTGGATTGTTGCAGGATGCTCCCTTTGATGTTGTTTCGAACATTGGTTCTCTTACTCCTCTCTCTAGTCCTTTGACTAGTCCATTAAACTTTCTACCTGTTTCGACTCTAAAGTCGATCTCTGAGTCGACTAGTCCAACATATTCTATTTTGACTAGTCCACTGACTACAAAACCTCTGACTTTTGATGAACCTACTGAAGTGAAACACAGTTTACTTGTTTATTATCTACCCTGCTGGGATGCCAAGACAATTGAAGCCACTGGAGCTGATGCTGGAGATTCCTCCTACAGACGTGTTGACGGGCGAAATTGACCACTCATCAATTGGAAGAGTGAATCTGGTCCGGGGTTGTCTAATTAACCCAAGCCGTTTGGATTAATTCACTCTTACGGGTTTAATGGCTCCGTTGGCCAATCTAAAGTCCTAAGGGAACCAAAAAATAACTAAAAGAAATGCAATAAATTACTAAATAATAATCGTTGAAATATATATGTATGCCTAATATATATATACAGTTTATCTAATTAATACTTATATAAGAGTTCTATTTATCATATGTACAACATATATACAAATAATGAGTTTTAATCTGAACTCATAGAAAATCAAATGTATAATGATTATTTCGATGAAAGTAATAAAGAATACGAAAAATACTATTTGTTTTTTGGTTTGTTTTCTTCTTTGTATGATTCCATAAAATCAAATATTAAAATACTTAATTAAACAAAAGGATATAGATAGTGAAAATTATACTATATATAAAAAACCTCTATAATAAGTAAGCAAATGAAATAAAAGAACAAACTAACCTATCAATGCATCCAATGTCTGTTCAATAGAGAATATCCAGCCACCTTATCCGAGAGGTAAACCTGCAACGAATCTTGAGATTGCTTCGAATAAATGCGAAACAATATGTTGGAAACTAAGTTTTGATAACAGAACATATAATGGAGACATTCACAATGATCTTGTGATTTACAGTAACTACAGTGAGATAAATCTTGCTGTCAGAACTTGTATTTAAACATTAAACAGAAAATTAGAGATAAATTTCTCATAATTTGAATTGAATCGATGATCACCATATATTGTATCTGAAACATGACATATGGACAGCATGTAAAAATGAATTATTTCAACTCATAATAAATAATGAAGACAAAAGCAATCACCATCTATTATCACATCAAAATAAACAGAAATTAAACTAAGACATCATACACAAAAGCTAAAGCTGTAATATGCATTCTGTTCCATTCAAGTCTGTGTGTAATTGTCCATACTTCCGCCCCAGGCCGAGATGCCTGTGTTTACAAAATTATAGGTTTATAAAGGCCTCAGGAAAGATAATTGTTTCTGTTCCTGAGATCATATATTTATTTCAAAAATAAAGGGGGATGCAACCACCTTGATCCTGCTAAATCCTACAAAACTAACAATAGTTCATTTATGTTCATTCAAAATACATCATAGATATGACTGGAAGGTCTTAAGTGTGCCTCAAATCAATTTTGAAATCATGGACCCCTGAATATCCTCAAAGAAAAGGAAAATAGAAATATTTCCGATATGTTTTCTGACATTAATTTACACAATTTGAATTAACATAACTGGCTACAGAATCTTGCAATTCTGTAGCTAGTTATTATAGTAAATGAAATCTCATTTTATTTAATGAATAAAACAAACTAATTTAATAATGAAATATATCTTATTCAACCAACCAAATAATCGAACTTAATAATGAAAACAAACATGCTATTAATTTAAGAGATCATACCTCTAACCATGAAATCAAATCATATCATGAAACCTTGGAATTTACAATGGTTGTTGTAGCCTCAACATTTTTTAATATCACATGACCTGTAGTCTTTACACGTTTTTCTTTTCCTTGGATGACAAATTCAAGCCTGTGGTTTTCGTTTGTTAGAGCATCAATCTAATCTCTTAAAGTCTCAACCTGCGACTGCAGAATTGGGATATCGGTATAATATCTGTCAATCCATGATAGACAGACCTCACACATTGACTATGTGGCGGTTGCATCAGAACAAACAAGATTGTGGATCGAGGTGCCTTCCATATGGATAGAATATCCATTGCATAACTTGACACTAGGAAACTCTGGATTGTTTTTCAAACAAGGAGGTAAATTATTGACAAAGTCATAGGGTCGGTCAAGGTGTGGCTCGAATGACAAAGGGTCTTACTCTGCAAGGAATTTGTCGATTTCAGAGTTCGAGCTTTCATTAACCTCAATCATGCTGATCTCATTTGCATGAGAATTCGTCTTATTACGAAGACTCTGCGATACCAATCTCCCAGCCCTTTTGTTCTTAAAATTTATATCAACACTGCTTTTAGATTTCTTCCCTATGGGTTTCTTTAAGTTTTTAACACAGTCAGTTGGATGTGTAATCTGCTGGCAGGCCTGTTGAATGACCTTGGGATCGATCAAGGTTTCGTTGTTAGGGGAAGAGACACGATTCTGGGGAGGTGAGAGAGATTTCATTAGGTGGACAAGGGTCTCCTCAACCACAAGTTTATCTACCTCACCCATATCAGGGTTACCATAGCCATTTCGGGTTACAAACAAATCCCAGCTAACATTTTGTGACTCTAATTCTTGCATGAGAAGGATTTTAACTAGGCCGTGATGAAAAAGGATAGAGTCTGACCGGTGTTTCTTGTATCTTTTCCCCATTTTATAAAGACTCCTGAGTAATTAATATGGCATATTCAAAGGGAAACCCATAAAACTCATAAGCAGGCGTAAATGGTACAAAAATACAAGCCCGAAACGTCCCTCATATGTAAAAAATTGCTTTACCACAGTGAGGAAATCATGCCACCGAGATTTTAGGAATGACATGGGCATACCTTTATCACAACTTGTTATTTTCCGAGATGTAAACAACAGGGTCCAAGGAACTTCTTCCACTTTTGCATTTTTAAACCATTTTTTACGACTTGCTGGTAACCCTGTGGCCTGACTTAGGAACTCCTCGGTAACTTCCAGTTGCACATCACCAACTTTCACTCTACAACCATGAAAGGAGAAGGTGAATTCTTGGGCAACCTGTAAATTGAAACCCTAAAACTTCCTAATGAAAACGAGCCATCCACTTCTCTCCAAATCTTCTCTAGCATCGTCGTATGAGAGCAGGGTTTGGATACCGTTTGGTTCAATTCTCACGATAGGAGCCATACTAGACAGGAGGGTAATCAAACAAACACGACATACATGGAGGGTTTGTAAAAACAAAATAGAGCCATAACCCCGAGCCCAAAAATGAACGCTGTAAAGTCTCATACGATGAGATGGGCGTTTAATTGAAAATCATGTGAAGGAGGTTTTGTGATGCCCAAGGCCATGCGTAGAAATGATGGCAGTCTGCAAATCATATGCCACCTTTGCATTCAGTACGAGCTAGGACCAAAACATTAAAACAAAATTCAATGCATGCATCGTAGGTTTGATCACAAAGTTTGGGTAAGTCAAAAATAAAAAAAAACAAAGGCTTTGTAAAGGAAATGTAACCAAGAATCAAACCAAAGCCATACAAACAATCAAATCGTGGGGGTCCTTTCTTCATAAAACCATCAATATCTTAAGCATGCTTGGAATTGAAAAGATCAAAACAAAGAGAGTAACATCTTCATGGCAAGTAACCAAAACTCCATTAATAAACTATATGAACAATTTGCATTTAATGATATTTCAAAACAGGAAGATAATCACAGTCGCAAGTTTTCATGCTTTCAGTCATGAAAACAAAGAATAAATAGTCGATAGAGAAAAGAAACAATTTACGACTGTCGTTTTTTGGAAATTGCTCATGAAGAGTAATCAAAATTTGTGACCTTAGATAGGCAGCTAGATAGATCATTTAATTGATATGAAAAATTAACAATTATATTGTGCTGCCAACAATGGCAACATGCTGGGAGACGTAGTTATCTCTGTAATACGAACGAGTTCAGGTTAGAGAAATCTGAAAAACTTTGAATCGAAGAACAACTGAAAATTCATTTGAACATCTTAAATAATCATGACGCAGTCCAGTTTCAGATAACTTTTATTTTTAAGGAAACAAAAACTGGTGACAAACTTGGAAAAAGAAAGCCACGACGTTTAAGTTAATGTCTCCAATACTATTGACAGGGCCACTGCTGCCAACAGACGTTCATAGCCTCAATAGGGATGTCAATTAACCCACTCTGACGTCTGTATCCTGTCAAGAATTTTCATATCAGAATGAAGGACGCTAAGGGCCAAAACGAAATTCAAATCTGAGAATTTTCTTTTACCTGACATTGCTTCGCTGCCAGCAGGCCTGTTTAGTACCTCAGCAAAGTTGTCTTGGCGTCATGCATGTATTTACCCGCTGCAAGCAGACCTATTCAGTGTCCCGGTAGGTTTCCAAACACTTCCCATAGCTCTCTGAGACATTATTCACATTCTGGCATACTTTTAAAAGATATTCAACAGAGCGGGGTGACGCTGAAAATTCCAGTTTTAAACACACCTTGATATATCAAAGACCTTAAAAATTTTTGTGCTGTCCTTCATCAAGATCCAAAAATAGTTCATTAATAAAACTAATTTTCAAGAACAAGGAGACATTATTGAGTTTCTCTCTTAAATAACAGGGACAACGTAAAAAGATTTTTAAAGATGGTCGTGAATACTTTCAAGTGCAGGTTGAAACCGGGAAAACGCCTTTCAAACAAAAAGTCATCTTTAACCAGGCTACAATTTCAGAGAAATACAACAATTAATGTTCTGACAACCTTTAGCAGTTATTTTTGAGGGGAAGTATTTTGTTTTCTCTGTCTGAGCTAGCCCGTGGTGCAAGCATGTTTGTTTCAAAAAGAAAGACTAATAAACAGAAATGAAAACAAAAACAAACAAGCAAAGAAAAACAAATAGCAAGGAAACCAAAACATAAAATATTTACAAAAGGTGTATGGGGGAGTCGTCAGGTAAAGTACTTTTTGAGAGCTTGGCCATTCACCAGGAAGGTGTCTGGCTGTCCCTCTAAATTCTGCAGGCGAAAAGAACTGGGACCTAGTTTTTCAGCAATTAAAAATGGTCTCAACCACAGGTTTTGAAACTTCGTATGTTCTCCTTTCCCCTCATGAGGTTTGTCCTACTTAAGGACAAGATCGCCCACCTCAAAATTTCTGTCAGAGGCAGAATTGGAATCAAACCAGTTTTTGACAATGAGTTGATGTTGATCCAATTTTCATTTTGCTTGAGCCCTTACTTCCTCTAACTTCAGCAAAGCGTTAATCCGACTTTCCAAGGGAGAACGGTTTTCTTCTTGCACCTTCTGTGATAACTGTAGAGATGGAAGAAGTACATGTGGTGGAAGAATCAATTCCCTGTCGTAAACGAGGAAAAAGGGGGAATTACTGACAACAGTTTTAGGAGTTACCCTATCAACCCAGATTGCATTAAATAGTGCGTTACGCCACTTTTTATGATTTTCGGAGACCGTTCTCTTGATGATCTTGGTCAGGTTTTTATTAGTTGATTCAGCCAAACCATTGCCTTAGGG
Source organism: Picea engelmannii (assembly GCA_009831015.1). Classification (NCBI taxonomy): domain Eukaryota; kingdom Viridiplantae; phylum Streptophyta; class Pinopsida; order Pinales; family Pinaceae; genus Picea; species Picea engelmannii. Next base: position 36,321 of record ML783087.1, on the reverse strand, counting down.
GTAATAGCTGGCGGAATACTTTAATTTTATTCCTTTTTCTAAAGCGAAATCACTCATTTCAAGAGACGAAAAATAGGAAGCATTATCAAATACTAGGCATTCAGGGATACCGAAACGAGTGATAATATTTGCATTTAGGAAAGATATTACCTGGCTGGTGTTTACCACTTTTAATGGGGCAGCCTCGGACCATCTAGTGAAATAGTTTGTGGTTGCTATGATGTATTTATGCTGCTGCGAGGATGCCAGATTGATTGGACCTATAATATCAAGGCCCCACTGCTAAGAAGGGGATTCTACCAAAACTGGTTGCAGCGGGAATGCTGGTTTCTATACTCGTCCAGATGTCATTTGACAGATTACACACTTGCGGCATAAGGCATGGGCATATTTGAAAAGAGTAGGCTAGTAATAACCTGCTCTTAATACTTTGTGGGGCAATGGTGTCTCCACCGAAATGTCCACCAGCTTCCCTGCATAAAATTCCAATAAGACTTTTTCTGCTTCATCTTTTTCAAGACAACGCATAAGTATTCCATCGAAATTTTGGCGAAACAAAATAATGTTTTCCAGTTGAAAAGAAGAAAATTTTAATCTCAGTGCTCTCCTCTTTTTTGGATCAAGGTGACAGGGAGCTGATCCATGCATTAGATAAAATTTTATGTCATCATACCAAGGACTGGTAAGGTTTTGTGCACAACAGATTTGATTTTGATTGTGCAGATCTTGAATTAACATATCCGTTTCATTCTGTTGTCCTATGACTGAATCAATAACCAATTTACATAAACCTTGGCCTCTCACAATTTGAGCAGGAGTGATATCAAATTCATATTCTTGTAAGGAAGTGACCCAATTTGCCCTTTTTTCACCCAGTTCTTTCTGTACTAACAAATTTCTGACAGTAGGATAAGGGACAATGATTTTCATCCTAGATTTCAGTAGATAAGATCGAAAGTGTTTTATTTCTTTAAAAACAACATAGGTCTGCTGATCTACTGTTGGATAATTAAGTTCTTCTCCCTTAAAGGCTGAGCTCATAAAGGCAATTGGGACTTCATTGTTTTCAACATTCTTTTGGGTTAGGACAACAACATAAGACTGATCAGAAGCAAACGTGTAGAGAGTGAAATCCCGTGAAAAGTTAGGGCTCATTAGGGAAGGAGCGTCTATTATGACCTTTTTTATTGAGTCAAAAGAATGATTTTCCAGAGGTCCCCAATGGTATTGTACATCCTTTTTTATTAAATTTTGTAATGGTCTGACCATTTCTGAAAAACTGGGGACGAATCTCCTAACAAAGTTTATTTGACCTAAGAAAGATTGCATGGACTTTTTGGAAGAGGGAGGGGGTAGTTTTGAAATGATTTGGGTCCTTTCAGGGTCAATAATCATCCCTTCATTTGATATAATGAATCCGAGGAGCTTACCTTATTCTACTACAAAGACAGAGTTTTTAGGATTTAAAGAAATACCGTACTTATGACATCGTTGTAGAACAAATCTTAGATGGGCTAGATGATCTCCTTTATTCTTTGAGAAGACAGTGACATCATCTAGATAAAATACTACAGATTGATTGATTAAGTCACGGAAAGCGATATCCATCGCTCTTTAGAAGGTGGCACCGGTATTTATGAGCCCAAAGGGCATCTTCCTATAGCGTAGGTACCCCATGGAGTACAGAAAGTGGTTTTGAGCTGGTCTGGGGGAGACATAAGGACTTGGTTATACCCTGAAAAACCATCCAACAACGATAATCTTTCAGAACCAGATACTTGTTGAAGGATCTATTCCATGGGAGGAACAGGGTAGTTGTCTTTATCAGACACCCAGTTTAAATTTTGGAAATCAACACATAGTCAAATTTCACCACTCTTCTTCCTCACAGGGACAAGATTAGAGACCCACTGTGTATGTCTTACTGGGAAGATTATTTTAGCATTCAAGAGTTTGTTTAATTCTTTCTTGACTATTGGTTCAAGTTTTGGGTGCATCTTTCTTAACTTATGTTGAAAAGGTTGGGTCTAGGGTTTCATGGGAAGAATGTGTTGTATGATGTTAGGATCAAAAGTATTTAGCTCATCGTATGTCCAAGCAAAGACATATTTAAATTCCTTAAACAACTTAATAAATGCTATCTTTTCTTGCTCAGAACATCCCAACCCCAAATTGATGCACTATGGGTTATCTTTAGTTCCTAAATTTACTTTTTCATGTGTCAAGGAAGAACTATTCATTTTACAATTCACTGATTTTCTGAATTTATTGTGAAGATCATAATTTTTTTCTAATCTAACCATAGATTTTGGGATAAAGTTTACCATATCCAATGTAGACTCCAGGGATCTTGGATCTGGTATTACCGTAAAATCGCGAAGGTTTTCATCGTGGGTACCTTCGTCGATAACTGCGCCTTGGAAAGTCTCTTCCATGTGCAGAAAACTGATGATCTGTTGATCGTCATTGAAGACTCTCCAATTTGTGATGTTGTCCGGAACGGATGGTCTGAACAACAACTCGACGAAAAATGCATTCGGAGAAAGGCCTTCTGTAGAAAAAAGTTTTGAGGCGACATTAGCTAACAAATCAGCCTCAGAATTATTCAATCTTGAAATAGAATTAATGTTAAATGAAGAAAATTTGTTCATTAAATTCCATACCTCAGTCTGATAGATTTTCAGGTGTGGAGATAAACAGTGGATAAAATGTTTTACCTATCTAACCACAATTTTTGAATCACCAAAGACAGTCAAATTCTGAATCCTCAAATCTAGTGCTTTTCTGAGACCTTGCAGGAGTGCCTCATATTCAGTCGTATTGTTCGTGCATTCAAACTCTAACCGGAAAGCAATCAAAGTTTTGTTGCCTGCTAGATCAATGATCACACATCCTGCACCGGCTCCTTACTTCGAATTAGATCCATCGAAGTATAGAGACCAGATCTAATTTTCATCCGGTGTGGGTGACCACTGAGAGAGGGTTGTTGATTGTGTGCATGCCATAATTTCAGACTGTTGTTTTGGGTCAGTAATGGTAGAAGTTTCAGCCATGAAATTGTCGAAAAAAGTGTCCATTCCCAATGTTTCAGGTGAGTTGGAAGAAGCAGTAAATGGTTCATTAGGGTCATTTAAATCAGTTACCGTAAGCTTGAGATAACGCACACGATTGACCTTGATTTTGTTGGGCTTTCCATTTTCTGGCAGCCACAAGTGAGACCAATCTGTTGCAAAATAACCATGTAGTTGTTCGAACCAATCTCTACTTAAAAACATGCCATATACTTCAGGGATATCAACGAAAATAATATCAATGATTTGATGGATTTTAGGATTAGCTAACAATTTGATAAGTACATCTTTTAATAATCTTAAGACTGGAAGTCTGAACTTCAGCATTGATCTTTTGGCAGACAGACCAAGGCATTATGTTTGACGATGGACCTGAATCTACCATACAATTATGTACATTCCTATTGAAAATTTCAAAAGTCAACAAAAAGGGAGGAACATTTATGCGAGTATTAACAACAGAAGTTTGTTGTTTTTTAATCGCAGCCCCTAAAACTATTTTATCTACATTTGTCATGCTTTTTACAGCAAGGTATCATTTATCAGCGGGTTCTAGTGTCGTTTTAGAAGATACTTTTTGAGTTGTTTTATGGTTGTTTTTTGCAATTTTGTTGCTGTCTAAATTGTTGTTTTTGTTGTTTTTTGCAATGTTCTGCAACATCTTTTGTAGTAGAAAAGGAAATTTCAACAATTCATACACAGAAATATTGGCTCTAAGTTTTTTTGGATCCTCAATCAAATCATACTCTAAACTTGGAGCTACTGAATTCTGTTTGGTTTCAATTGGTTTGAACTATTTTTGAGGTGCATTAATACCAATCTCAGAAGAAGATTTATTTGTTGTTTTACTTTTGATATTGTAAGGATGCACTGTTTCGAAATTAGTTTGAAAGATGCTATCTGAAAAATGTCCGAAAATGTTGAGAGAGGACTCGTCCTCTTCCACTATTTCTTGTTCAGCTATGTCTTCAGGAATCTCGGGAGGCACTAAGTTATCATGTGCCTCTAGAATCATCTGGATAGCAAACTGTAGGCTTTCTAAGTTTAGGCCTTCATAATTTTGGTTAGGTCGGTTTGTGGGAAAAGGCTTTCTGAAAGGGGGTTTGTAAGGCCCTTTACTTGAAGAAGCTTCTTTAGTTGATCTTCTCAAATCGATAACCTGATTAGACAACTTCTAAATGACCTTTTGTAAGTTTTCTAGATCTGAACTATCTATTTGAGTTTTGTTTTGGGAGGTCTAGGAAGAATTTTGATTTTCGTCTTGGAGGATGAAGTAGTCTCTGCCTCGTTACATATATTGTCTTTTAGGCTAAGAATATCTTTCTCGATTTTACTCGCCTCTTTGAAGGATTCTAACAATGTGGCCTTCTTGGACCTTTTTACCCAAATGGCTATGTTTTGATGTAAGGCTTTTGTGTAGTATGCGACGATAAGATTTTCGGTAGGCATTGAGTCCGTGGGGATTCGATTCTTTAATGTCAGGAACCTTTGATTAAAGACTTTTATCTTTTCTTTGGGGTTCATCTTTAACCTAGAGATTTCCTTGACTAGGACTTCAGGGGATTTGTCATCTCCGAATTTCTCAAGGAAACAAGACTCGAATCTATCCCATGACACTATGGTGTGGGGTTGTTGGGCAAAGTACCAAGTAGAGGCATTGTCTTCAAAGGTGTAGGGAAAGAGTCTACATACTATGTCTTCGTGTTCAACACTACAGAGACTAATGGCTAGCATGAATTTTTTGATATGATCCTCGACAATCTGCTTGGAATCTGGGTCAAATTTAGGGAGCCATTTCTTCAGATGTTTAGGCAAAGGATGTTGGGGCCCAGGTATGGCCACTGCATCTTGATCGAGCCAAGGTCTAACAGGATTGTTCGGATTAGCCATAGGTGTGAGTGGTTTCGAAGGATGAGATGAAGAACTGCCTTCGTCTGATGATTCTTCTCCAGAAGAAGAAGGAGATGAAGGGGGTGGTGATGGTGGAATACCAGATCCTCCTGCTACAGGAGTGAGGATGTGATCTGGATCCGTAGGGTTTAGGGTAAGATCAGTACCTTCAAGTTGTTCCCTGATATCAGAGAAGTCTAACGGTTGGTTCAAAAGCCGACTTGGTTGTCTGATACGGGCCAAGGCACTGTGCATCCTTATGAAGGATTGACGAACAATTTCTTGTACGTCGGCCCCTGGGGGGTTTGGACCTACTGGTTCAACGGTGATCTGTGGATTTCCGTTTGATGTGGTTGTTGTTTGAGGGACAATGATGTCATAAAAACAACTTCTTGTTACTATAGGTGAGCGGGTAGGTGGGGGAGGAGTCTTGCGACCTCCACGTGCCATTAATAGTCTTCAGGCCCTCCTTCTAGCACCATTTGTTGACGGGCGAAATTGACCGCTCATCATCTGGAAGAGTGAATCCGATCTGGGGTTGTCTAATTAATCCAAGCCAATTGGATTAATTAACTCTGACAGGTTTAATGGCTCCGTTGGCCAATCTAAAATCTTATGGGAAGCGAAAAATAACTAAAAGAAATGCAATAAATTACTAAATAATAATCGTTGAAATGTATATGTACACCTAATATATATATATATATATATATATATATATATATATATATATATATATATACAATTTATCTAATTAATACTTATATAATAGTTCTATTTATCATATGTACAACATATACAAATAGTGAGTTTTAATCTGAACTCATAGAAAATCAAATGTTTAATGATTCTTTCGATGAAAGTAATAAAGAAAGCGAAAATACTATTTGTTTTTTGGTTTGTTTTCTTGTTTGTATGAATCCATAAAATCAAATATTAAACTACTTAATTAAACAAAAGGATATAGATAGTGAAAATTATACTATATATAAAAAAATTCTATAATAAGCAAGCAAATGAAATAAAAGAACAGACTAACCTATCAATGCATCCAACGTCTGTTCAATAGAGAATATCCAGCCACCTTATCCGAGAGGTAAACCTGCAACGAATCTTGAGATTGCTCTGAATAAATGTGAAACAATATGATGGAAACTGAGTTTTCATAACAGAACATATAATGGAGACAGTCACAGTGATCTTTTGATTTACAGTAACTACAGTGAGATAAATGTTGCTGCCAGAACTTGTATTTAAACATTAAACAGAAAATTAGAGATAAATCTCATAATTTGAATTGAATCGATGATCACCCTATATTGTATCTGAAACATGACATATGGAAAACATGTAAAAATGAATTATTTCAACTCATAATAAATAATGAAGACAAAAGCAATCACCATCTATTATCACATTGAAATAAACAAAACTTAAACTAAGGCATCATACACAAAAGCTAAAGTTGTAATATGCATTCTGTTCCATTCAAGTCTGTGTGTAATTGTCCATACTTCCGCCCTAGGATGAGATGCCTGTGTTTACAAAATGATAGGTTTATAAAGGCCTCGGGAAATATAATTGTTTATGTTCCTAAGATCAAATATTTATTTCAAAAATAAAGGGGGATGCAACCACCCTGATCCTACTAAATCCTACAAAACTAACAACAGTTCATTTCTGTTCATTCAAAATAAATCATAGATATGACTGGAAGGTCTTAAGAGTGCCTCAAATCAATTTTGAAATCATGGACCCTTGAATATCCTGAAAGAAAAGAAAAATAGAAAGATTTTAGATATGTTTTCTGTCATTAATCTACACAATTCGAATTAACATAACTGGCTACAGAATCTTGCGATTTTGTAGCTAGTTATTATAGTAAATGAAATCTCATTTTATTTAATGAACAAAACAAACTAATTTAATAATCAAATATAGCTTATTCAACAAACCAAATAATCCAACTTAAGAATGAAAACAAACATGCTATTAATTTAAGAGATCATACCTCTAACCATGAAATCAAATCGTATCATGAAACCTTGGAATTTACAATGGCTGTTGCAGCCTCAACATTTTTTAATATCACATGACCTATAGTCTTTACACATTTTTCTTTTCCTTGGATGCCAGATTCAAGCATGTGGTTTTTGTTTGTTAAAACATCAATCTGATATTTTAAAGCCTCAACCCACGACTGCAAAATTGGGATATCAGTTTAATATCTATCAATCCATGATAAACATACCTCACACATTGAATGTGTGGTAGTTGCATCAGAACAAACAAGATTGTGGACCAGAGTGCCTTCCATACAGATAGAAGATCCATTGCATAACTTGACACCAGGAAACTCTGGATTATTTTTCAAACAAGGAGGTAAACTGTTGATGAAGTCATAGGGTCGGTCAAGGTGTGGCTTGAATGACAAAGGGTCTTCTTCTGCAAGGAATTTGTCGATTTCAAATTCTGAGCTTTCATTAACCTTGATCATGCTGATCGCATTTGCATGAGAATTTGTCTTATTACAAAGACTCCACGATATCAATCTCCCAGCCCTTTTGTTCTTAAAATTTATATCAACACTACTTTTAGATTTCTTCCCTATCAGTTTCTTTAAGTTTTTAACACAGTCAATTAGATGTGTAATCTGTTGACATGCCTGTTGAATGACCTTGGTATCGATCAAGGGTTCACTATTAGGGGAAGAGACACGAGTCTGGGGAGGTGAGAGAGATGTCATTGGGTGGACAAGGGTCTCCTCAACCACAAGTTTATCTACCTCACCCATATCAGGGTTACCATAGCCATTTCGGGTTACAAACGAATCCCAGCTGTCATTCTGTGACTCTAATTGATGTATGAGCAGGATTTTAACTAGGTCGTGATGAAAAAGGCTAGAGTTTGACCGGTGTTTATTGTATCTTTTCCCCATTTTATAAAGACTCCTGAGTAAGTAATATGGCATATTCAAAGGGAAACCCATAAAACTCATAAGCATGCATAAATGGTACAAAAATACAAGCCCGAAACATCCCTCATATGTAACAAATTACTTTACCACAGCGAGAAAATCATGCCACCAAGATTTTAGGAATGAAATGGGCATACCTTTATCACAACTTATTACTTCCCAAGATGTAAACAACAGGGTCTAAGGAACTTCTTCCACTTTTTCATTTTTAAACCATTTTTGACCGCTCGCTGGTAACCCTGTGGCCTGACTAAGGAAGTCCTCGGTAACTTCCAGTTGCACATCACCAAATTTCTCTCTACAATTGTCAAAGGAGAAGGCGAATTCTTGGGCAACCTGTAAATTGAAACCCTGAAACTTCCTAATGAAAACGAGCCAACCACTTCTCTCCAAATATTCTCTGTCATCATCATATGAGAGTAGGGTTTGGATACCGTTTGGTTCAATTCTCATGACAGGAGCCATACTGGACGGGAGGGTAATCAAACAAACACAACATACAAGGAGGGTTTGTAAAAACAAAACAGAGCCATAACCCCGAGCCCAAAAATGAACGTTGTAAAGACTCATACAATGAGATGGGTGTTTAATTGAAAAGCATGTGAAGGAGGTTTTGCGAAGCCCAACTCCATGCATAGAAATGATGGCAGTCTGCAAATCATATGCCACCTTTGCATTTAGCACAAGCTAGAACCAAAACATTAAAACAAAATTCAATGCACACATCGTAGGTTTGATCACAAAGTTTGGGTAAGTCAAAAATAAAAAAATCAAAGGCTTTGTAAAGAAAATGTAACCAAGAATCAAACCAAAGCCATACAAACAATCAAATCGTGGGGGTCCTTTGTTCATAAAACCATCAATCTCTTAAGCATGCTTGGAATTGAAAAGATCAAAACAAAGAGAGTAACATCTTCATGGCAAGTAACCAAAACTCCATTAATAAACTATATGAACAATTTGCCTTTAATGATATTTTAAAACAGGAAGATAATCACAGTGGAAATTTTTCATGCTTTCAGTCGTGAAAACAAAGCATAAATAGTCAATAGAGAAAAGCGACAATTTACGACTGTCGTTTTTTGGAAATTGTTCATGAAGAGTAATAAAAATTCGTGACCCTAGATAGGCAGCTAGATAGATCATTTAATTGATATGAAAAATTAACAATTATATTGTCCTGCCAACAAGACGCTAGACCCGAAGTCAGAAGCAACATGTCAGTGTCTCTCTCATGACTCATGTCCTTGAAACTTTCGATCATGTTACCTAATCCGATGTCGAAGGACAACCCAAATGGGAACATGCAATGAAGACTGAAATTGATTCCTTGTCAAAGAATCAAACCTAGGAATTTTGTTTTTGGTCGGAGCAACTTCAAGTTCTGGTCATAGGGAGCTTCAATGGAACCTTCTATGAATGAATTTAAAAAGATACTCTGACATCACGAGGAATATTCCCAGGATAATAATTCGTCCCTCCTCTAGTTAATGAACAAATTCAGGGAATATGAGGAAATTATGGATGGTTTAACTCAGAGGATGGAGGAAATTCTGGTGAGTTCAAGGAAACACTAGTTTCTCTGTCTTGTTGGTTGGATGAGATGGATGTCACCATACAACAACTTAGAGTTCAAGTCCTTCCCCATCTCTCGGTCTTAGACCCTGTCAACCCTGGTAAGCCCTCTCTTCCTGATGTTGATGTTGGAAATGATACAGGGAACATGGACCATGGAATTGTTCCTATGGATACAAAAGAGGGGCATCAACATCTCTCAAGAGCCTCTCATGTTCAAGATTCTACTTCTTACATCTAGTCTATGTTTTTTTTAAATTTGTTGTGTTTAGGACAATTATACAAAGATGTTATCAGTTTTGAATATTTTGGGCAAGGTCTCGTAAGGATGATAAACTACGATGTCTATGTACTAGATATAGAAATATTTAGGCTATATGTCATTCTTTGTAGACTGTTTGAACATTGTTTTCTCATGCACAACCCCTTTTAATATAATTTCAGTTTAGATTCTTTTTTTTTTTGAGTTCAAAGAATGGCCAAATGGAAGTCAAACCCTTAGCATTAGAAATCTTGGTGTGATCTATGAAATCTAAAGCTATGAGTCCCTAAGAAAATATTTTATAGTCTTAAATAATTCTTTTGTGGTTCAATGTGACACACTTGAAAATTTAACCCCCAGTGTTCAAATAGTCATCAATTGTTAGCTGAAATTATGTGTTAACACCGAGAGTGTCCAAATAATCATGATTGTTACCTAAAATTATGTGTTCAATACCATAAATATTTATCCATTGATGAAAATATTGAACTCCTATGCACATTCAACACAAATTTAAATGATTGGATATAGGCCTTAGCTAGACTAAAAAGTGTAATGTAACAAGCCCTTTTAAAGTTTTACTACATTTACATTCAATATATAAGAAATAAAGAAATATGCAACAAGAAATATTCTTAAATAAAAGGAATAGAAACATCACAAACCATTTAACCAAAAAAAATATTTGAAGATTTACATTCAATATATAAGAAATAAAGAAATATGCAACAAAAATATTCTTAAATAAGAGAAGTGGAAACATAACAAACCATTTAACAAAAGAAAATGTTTAAAGATGCTCTAAGCTTTCATTCAGTCGAAATACCTTTTGGTAGGGATATACTTTACAAAAATCCTTAAGAAAAGAAAATTTTCATTATCTTCTCTATAAGAAAATGATACAATAATAATTCAAAACACACTTTTTCTCTTACCTTAAATACATATTTATAGAGGAGATTTATTTCTCTACAAAGTAAAAACCATAACTAGATACTATTGATATGCTCGTAATCACCCAACATATCACAAAGGAGCTTACAAAGATCGCAAAATCCTTATGCCTTCACATAACATACTTGATCCTCTAAAATCGGGGCATCACAAGTTGTAAAGATGTATTTCTGTCTAATAGAAAGTAATCATTTTTTCCATTTCTTCCTAGGAGGCTTTTCTTCCATCGAGAATAAGTTTACCAATGGTGGGGTGTCAATTGATTAAATTGTAAACTTCCATCCACACATCGTTCATTCAACCCTTCCAACCTTGAAGGGTTATAAAAGACTCAAGCTCATCATTGTTTTTTTAATAAATGGAAACACTACTATACAAAGAAAAAGGTATTTTTAATAAAAAGTAGCCCACTTTAGTTTTTGGAGGCCATTTGATTTTGTTTTACAATAAGTTGAATCATATCATTAAATAAGTATTTTTAATAAAAATTTGAATCAGGCATTAAATAAGTATTTTCAATAAAAAGTAGTTGTTTTACAATAAGTTAAATCAGATCATTAAATAAGTATTTTCAATACAAAGTTGAATCAGATCATTAAATAAATATTTTCAATAAAAAATAGTTCACTTTAGCTTTTGGAAGCCACTTGATTTTGTTTTACAATAAGTTGAATAAGATCATTAAATAAGTATTTTCAATAAAATGTTGAATCTGGGCATTAAATAAATATTTTCAATAAAAAGTTGTTTTACAATAAGTTGAAAAAGATCATTAAATAAGTATTTTCAATAAAAAGTTGAATGAGAGGACATTAAATAAGTATTTCAATAAAAAGTATTTCATTTTAGCTTTTAGAGGCCACTTGATTTTGTTTTACAATAAGTTAAATCAGATTATAAAATATGTATTTTCAATAAAAGGTTGAATTAGATCATTAAATAAGTATTTTTAATAAAAAGTAGTTTACTTTAGTTTTTGGAGGCCAATTAATTTTTTTTTATAATAAGTTGAATGAGAACATTAAATATGTATTTTCAATAAAAAGTTGAATCAAATCATTAAATAAGTATTTTCAATAAAAAGTAGTTCACTTTAGTTTTGGGAGATTACTTGATTTTGTTTTACGATAAGTTGAATTAGATCATTAAATAAGTATTTTTAATAAAAAATAATTCACTTTAGTTTTTGGAGACTACTTAATTTTGTTTTATAGTAAGTTGAATAAGATCATCCAATAAGTATTTTCAATAAAAAGTTGAATCAAATCATTAAATAAGTATTTTTAATAAGAAAAAAATCGTTCAATTTAACTTTTGGAAGCATTTTGTTTTACAATAAGTTGAATTAGATTTATTAATAAGTTGAATTAGATTATTAAATAAATGTATTCTATTATGACCCAATTCCTAGTTAACTCTCTATACACTGCCATGTCTATCTTAAAAATTAAGTTGAATTAGATCATTAAATAAATGTATTCTATTATGACCCAATTCCTAGTTAACTTTCTATACATTGCCTTGTATATCTTGAAAATTAAGAAAATATCTTTATTATTTATGCTCTATGATCTCTTACCATTTTAGATATTATGAAAAAAATTTACATATTTGAATGGCAAAATTCTGTGACCAATTGTTAGTTGGAAATATCTCACATTAAATAATTTCACATACATAATATTCATTTACATTTTTACTTTGAAAATAAGAATAAAATTATTGTTTTTTGGGGGTCTATAGACACTTTAACCTATTAATGTTATTTTAGATTTTCAAATTCCTTTTTTATATGGATTGCCATGTTTCTTATTTCCCTATTTTATATTAGCAAATATTAGGACGTGACCATGTTTAAAGTACTATATTAAGAAATATTAAGAAGTGACCATGTTTAAAATAGTGAAAATGGTATCATGTGAGCCATAAAATTCTTTAATGTTAAAACAATTAATTTTACACTCTAAATTCATGATTGAACAATTATATATATTAATAGATAATCTTTTAAAACTAACATAATTATCTAAATCATAAAAATATCTTAATTTGCATTTTTTTAAATAAAACAGTTTTAAATTAGACAATTAATTTATTAAATATTAAATAATGATTTTAAAAATTTAGTTTTTTTAATATATTTTATTCATAATAAATAATTTCAATAATTTGTTTTTTTTTCATTAAATTAAAAAAATAAATCATATACAGTTAATAATTTATTTTTTTCTCATTAAATTAAAAAAACTAAATCATACAAAATTAAAAAATCTTTAAATAGTTTGTAATAGATCAAATTCAAACCTCTTAGCTTATTTATTAATATCTAATAGGCTTATTTATTAATATCTAATACATCATGTTACATGATTATTTAACCTCCTAATTTATTAATACCTAATACACCATGGTATATGATTATTTGATCAAGGAGTTTATCAACATGGGATCAAATTTAAAGGGCCTCTACTAAAGATCCTTCAACAATGAAGAGCTTAAATTATTTTCTCTCTAAATAAAATATAAAATAAATTTTGTTGTTAATTTAACTAAAATAAAAAATAAAGAATGTATTGTTAATTATGGAGTGAGGAGTATATTATATTTTTATAAATAAAGAGAAGTAATTGCTCTTATAACTTGTTAGTATTAATGATATAGTTTAAGTGGGTTTAATGGTTAAGAATATGGGCTTTTCCTTTCAATGCCATATGTTCAATTCTAAAAGGGAATAACGCATGTACACATGAGCAAACTAATGGAGCCTCTTATTAGCTAAAGAGTGAGACTGATTGTATTTACATGACCAAAACATCCCTAAGTCGATGGCCATTACATTAATTGTAAATATCTCATAATACTCTACATTTTAGAAGAGATATCAGAAGAGATAAGTGCTTTTTAGAAGCGCGGATGAGGTCCAAGACGCGAACTTGTTTCAAGTTCCTAAGCTCCGGAGGGAAAGTGGAAGTAGAGACCCATATATTAGGGCTCACAGGAGGTAGATTGAAGGATGAGGCCTTCGAAACATCTGAAATCTTCCAAGTCAGGGAAGAAAGTGAAAGCTCATGAGGAGGAGAAGAAGTGATCGTTAGATCGAGCACCATGAGAGATTTGGACTGTGGGAATCCACGTCTAGACAATTAGAAGAGCGTGCAGGAGGAAATCAGATCTGGGTTGTCAGATCTGAGTGTGAGGACACATGGCGCAAATCTGTGAGGCCTAGGTGAAGTCCCGAAGTAATCCTCGATCATTGGATTTGGAGGAGACACACGTCAGTGGATCTTAGACTCTGGGTAAAATCCATTGGGAAAAAGAGGATTGAGATTTGAGATCTCAGAAGTCTGGAGACCCAAAGGAGATCTTGACCGTCGATCGAGAAGAGGGTCGTTGGACCGTTGATCTGGGCTAAAAGGTCAATCATCCGGAATGAAGGCAGGACCGTTGATTGAATAGGACAGGTGTCCGTAGATTGTCAACTCTGGAGGATTGAAGTATGGAAGGAAGTTGGGTTTGATATTTCAAATTCTCGGAGTCCAAAATTGCGAAGAGATCTCGATCGTTGATCTAGAGGGAGATGACCTGGTCCATAGATCTGAATCATCAATTTAGTCGTTATCGTCAAGATCGTGAGATCGACGATCCCGTAACATTGTGGGGGCAGGAGTTGTGAGGAGTTTAAGATATTGAGGGAGGACCGCAATTCAAACCATGGTTTCGTCAAGAGGACATGTGGAGGTTGTAAGAGCATTGTGGGCCCAAAAGTAGTTTGACTCCAAACCACTTGTGGTGATGTATCATGAAGTGGTGGATTGCTCCCACAATAGAGACGAAGAATCTGATGAAAGGAGGGTGGTGGAAACCCCTCCAAATCTGGCTGAAACTATAAGGAGCCTCAGGGCCGAGTTATAGAGTTTAAAGGTTGACAACGAGAGATTGATAAAGGAGCAAGAGAAACAAACAGAAATTAACACATTCTTTCTACAGAGCTTATCTGACATACAGAGGCAACTACATCATGAACCCGCAACCAGTCATGTGGATCGATGACACAAGAAGAGAATTCAGAGTCCACCTGAGACCTGAAAACATGACTCCATAAGTGACCCCACTAGGAGAAGTACCATGAAGAAGGTCCAACCTGGAGGCAAGGGACACTCATTGGGAGAGTCCTATGGAAAGGAAGCTAACAACTCTGAAGGATCTCCTAGTAGAAGGTCTGGCTGACATTCTCATAGGAAAGGAAAGAAGCAGAAGTGTTCCAAAACCCATGGTCCTGAAGAGTTCAAGAAAGCCAAAGAACCCTCTTTTGACGGAGAGATTAAAAAGGGAGAAGAGGCGGAATTTTGCCTTCTTGGTTTAAGGAAGCATTTCAAAGTCCATGACTGCTCTGTAAACTTGAAGGCTCGAATAACCATCTTCAACCTGAATGAAAAGGATTCCATATGGTGGGAGGACCTTAGGAATGTGAAAAGAGTCCATGAGAAGGACTTGTCATGGAAACAGTTTGAGAAATACTTCAGGAAGTAGTATCAGTCAGAAAAATACATGGATGGGAAAACTAAGGAATTCTATGAGTTCCGGCTGGGGCAACTCACCATAGATGAATTTGTCAATAAATTCCTTGAAATACTGAGGTATGTACCCTACATAAAAGATGAAAAAGAAAAAATGCAGTGGTTCATTAGTGGGTAACCTCAGACCTATCGGGATAGGATTGAGTTCAACGAACCAAAGACCTTAGAAGAAGCTATCCTGAAGGCGAGGTATTGTTATGAACAGTTTGAGAGTAAGACAAGACCCCACGAGGACTGAAAGAAGAAGAGTAGTTCAGGATTCTAGAATAAAAGGTTTAAATCCTCAAGATATAAGAACTATGGAAAAAATTATAGAGCAAGCCTTCCTGCTAGAAGTGTATATTAGCAAAATTTCCCCTCTCAAAGTGGAAATAAACTTTTTAAGACAATCCCAACAAAGACCGATAACCTCAAGAAGGAAACCTTAAAATGTTGGGGTTGTGGAGAAGATCATAAATTGAGGGACTGGCCACACAGAAAACAAAATAGTAAGAGAGTCTACATTATCCAAGAAGCTACCATAGTCAATTATGTGTCTAGGAGCATGCCACTAATATATGCGGCCTTGGACAATAATCAAGCCGACCACCAAGCTTCAATAGTGGAGCTCGAAGGTGTGATCGCCAACCATCTAGTTTTTATTTTAATTGACTCGGGTTCTAATTTGAGTTATGTGGCCCCTTAGGCTGTTGACAAGTGTAAACTGCAACCAATTAGACATGTTAAATTGTGGTTGGTGTAATTAGCCACTGGGACCAAAAGAAAGGTGGTCAAGGCCATGCCATCCTGTCAATTCATCATGGGTGGATTGCCTACCCGAGCGACTCTTAACATACTTCCCCTAGGATCGTATGACTTGTTGATTGGTATGGATTGGTTGGCTACTTATAAAACTAAAGTGGACTGTTATCATACAACTTTAGAATGTGTAAATGAAGAAGGGAGAAAGATGACCCTCCAAGGGATTCAGAAGCTTGTCTCAGTGAGACAAATATCGACCCTTCAAATGAAGAAGTATTGCAGAAAAGGGTGTTCCTTATATGCAATACAAGTGTTGGAATCCATTGATGATGACAAACCAAACCTAGAGGACCACCCCATATTAAGAGAATACAAGGACGTGTTCCCCGAAGAAGTACCAGGTCTACCTTCGAGAAGGGATATTGATTTCTCGATAGATCTTACAATAGGAGTGGTACCAACATCTAGAACGCCATATAGGATGAGCAGGCTAGAGATGGTTGAGCTCAAGCTACAGCTAAAGGAGATGATGGACAAAGGCTACATCTGACCTAGTGTATCTCCATGGGGAGCGCCCGTCTTGTTTTTGAACAAGAAAGATGGCACACTCCAACTATGCATAGATTATAGACAGCTCAATAAGACAACCATAAAGAACAAATACCCCTTACCTAGAATAGATGACTTGTTAGACCAACTAGGAAGTGCTACAGTATTCTCGAAGATCGATTTGAGGTATGGATACCACCATTTGGTTTAACTAATGCCCCCACCACTTTTATGTGCTTGATGAATAATGTACTCAGCAAATTTCTAGACAAATTTGTATTGGTTTTCATTGATGATATCCTAATATACTCCAAGAACAAGGAGGAGCACGAAGAACATCTTAGACTCATACTTCAATTACTAAGAGAACATCATCTCTACGCTAAGTTTAGCAAGTGCGACTTCTTTCAAAAGCAAGTCCATTACTTAGGCCATGTCATTTCTAAGGAAGGGGTGGTAGTGGACCCCGATAAGATTAAATCTATTATGGAATGGCCTACCCCAAAGGATGTATCAGATATCAGATCCTTCATGGGCTTAGCCGGATACTATAGAAGGTTCATAAAAGGATTTTCCAAGATTGGTTGTCCAATCACTTCCCTTAAGAAAAAGGGGATCAAATTCATTTGGACATCAAAATGTGAAGAAAGATTTCAGGAACTGAAATACCTCCTGACCCATGCGCCTGTGCTAAAGATTGTAGACCCGGATAATGATTTCCTCGTATGTATAGATGCCTGCAAGGAAGGACTCGAAGGAGTCCTTATGCAAGAGGGACGTGTAATTTCCTATGTGTCCCAAAAATTAAATGAACATGAGATCAATTATGTGACCCATGACCTAGATTTGGCTACCATAATACATGCTTTAAAAATGTGGAGGCACTACCTCCTAGGAAGGAGATTTGTGCTTATGAAAGACCATTGTGGGTTGAGGCACTTGTTTGATCAACCAAAACTGAATGCTAGTCAAGCTAGGTGGATGGCTCTCCTAAGTGAATTCAATTTCGAAATCAAACACATAAAAGGAAAGGGAAATAGGGTGGTTGATGCCCTTAGCAGAAGTATAAAAACAATTCATCTGGCAACAGTAAGCACTGATGAAGATGATGTCAGGGAAAGAGTCAGAAATGTACAAGAGACAAATGCATTCTTCAAGACCGTGACCTCATACCTAAGGCAAGAGCTTATAGGGCTGAAGTATGAAGGCTACCAAATGCTCTAGGAAGGGTTGTTGACTTACAGAAGAATATTGTATATTCTGAACTGTGATGACTTGAAGAGGTTCATAATGGATGAACTGCATAAGAGACCATATACTTGTCACCCAGTATATCAGAAGATGATCACGACCACTAGGAAACAATTCTATTGGCCTGGGTTAAATAAAGACATAGCTAACTATCTAGCTAAGTGCCTAGAATGCCAGCAAGTTAAGGCAGAGCATTGACATCCAGAAAGATTATTGTAGCCCCTACCGATCCCAGAATGGAAATGGGAAACCATCTCCATGGATTTCATCATCGGGTTACCAAAGTCGACCAGGAAAAATGATGCCATCATGGTCATGGCAGACAAACTGAGTAAGATTGCTCATTTCATTCTTGTCAAATCAACTTGCAAGGCCATAGATATTGCCAACATCTTTGTGAAGAAGATATTTAGACTTCATGGCATGCCCAAGGAAATTGTATCTTACCGAGATACCAAGTTCACTTCAAACTTTTGGAAATCCCTAATGGACAATCTGGAGACAAAATTACTATTCAGCACAACTTATCACCCTCAAACTAATGGACAGATAGAAAGAGTGAACCAAACAATAGAGTACATGCTAAGGATGCATGTAATGCATCAGCCTAATAAGTGGGAAGACTACCTTCCATTGGTAGAGTTTGCCTACAACAACGGTCATCAGGAATCGTTGAAGATGAGCCCCTTTGAAATCCTCTATGGTAGACAGTGCAAGATTCCAATCAGCTCGAGTAATCCAATGAACATAATTACAATCGGACCCGACATGCTGAAAGAAATGGAACAAAAAGTGGTGCAGATAAGGCAAAATCTGAAAATTGCTCAGGATCGACAAAAAATTTATGCCGGAAGAAAGAGAACTCCCCAAGAGTTCAAAGCTGGAGACCATGTCTATCTCGGAGTTAGACCTAGGAAGAGTTCTTTGAGAATGGGAGCCTATGCCAAGTTGGCACCTCGGTATTGTGGACCCTTTGAAGTCTTAGATAGATTGGGACATGTAGCCTATAGGATATCAATTCCTCCCATAGTAAAGGCACATAATGTTTTCCTTGTTTCATTATTGAATAAATATGTACATGATGCTAATCATATAATTGATTGGTCTGTGATCTAGGTGGAACCAGAGGGAGAATTCCTTCCAGAACCCCAATGCATACTAGATAGGAAGAAAACCTCACTTGGTAACCGAACCACTGCACAGGTCAAGGTGCAATGGAAACACTTTGGCCCAGATGAGGATAAGTGGGAAATGGAAGATGCCATGAGACATGCATATCCGATTTTGTTTACTTCTATACATACCTATCATGTTGATAGATAGAACATCGAGGACAATGATTCCTTTAAGGGGGAGGGAATTGTAACACCACGTTTCCCACAATTTGTAAATATAACTTTATTGGCCAGGAACTATGGAAAACTCAAAGTGTGAATGTTTGATTTGGTGGACCTTTGTATAAAGGTCGATGAATGTAAATCCTGTTATTTTAATAAATAATGGAAACATGTTGCATGACTACTGAGAATGGGATGTGATAAGAGAGACAATGATTTCTAATGAAAAGGTGGTGGAGGGGACCCAGAATGGTTGCGTTAACCTCCACCGAACCAATACTATGTTGGTTTTCTCAAGATCAAAACAACCCTCTGACCCAAAATGAATTACACTCAGGCTGGTAGGTGGGAAGATCTACTCAAGAGTTAATGAGGGGATGGGGAATATCGCCCATCGGTAAGGCTTCCATACCTGACCACGGACTGGGGATTCAAGCCACACACAATCTTGTTGAGGAAGGCAAGAAGGGAAGCAGGGTGTGGGTAGAGAGGACTGACGAAGAATGCAGAGACGGGAGAGAAAACTCTCATGTCTAAGAAAAGATTGAAAGCGAAAAGTGAGTTTGGATCGTAGAGAATAGAGACTGAGTTAAGAGAAGGAGAGTATCCTTATTCTTCGTCTATTCCTGTATAGGGAGAAGGAGAGTAACCTTCATCCCTAACTTTCGTTGAGCTGGAGTGAGAGATTGAATCTCAAAGCATCGTGGCCTAAGCTCGGGGGTGGCCAGTGATAAATCCATTGGGAGTGACTGAGCCTATGGTTGGGTGGAAACGAGCACCCCTTTCAGCAGTTGCATCACGCTATATAGTTATGATAAGTGTTTTTATGCCTTATTCTTTGAATTGGAAATAATGAATGCATGCTTGTATTTATATGCCTAAAATGGTTTCTGTACTAAATGATTAAGTTAGAAGTATGCATTTGTTCCTTGAGAACTTTCATATCTTCTTGATTTCCTTATGCGCTAGTTTAATTCCTTGGAAGCACTTTCCCATAGAATTTCATCACTGTCCTAGAGTCGCGTGAGTACTTTCTGATTGCGGAGGTTGAACCCCGCAATCACTACGAGGACAGAGTACAATAAGCTCAGGAGAGGTAGTGCATGTATGCACCGAGTCTATGAAGGTGGGAAGAGACTAAGACCATCTTAAGTCCTAAAGTTGAGGAATGAACATAAGGAGTACGTGGAATAATGCTTCTAAGCATTACGTTCAAGAGAAAGAGTGAAAAACTATTCAGCCTTCAAAGCCAACAAAGATCAGGAAGAATAGTAAGGTTCAAGTATCGGAAGAGAATATCCTTTTGTTTTGAAGATGAACGGATGAGATCTGTTCGGGAGGACCCAGGGTCTATCGTGATCGTTAGATTTGAAGAAGGGGTGCAAGTGTTAATGCCTCGACTCATTTAGTCTTTGCAAGATCGCATATCGGGAGATTCACATGTTGGTGAGACTAAACTCCCGAAACCCGAAGTTGCGATGTGATCTGGACCGTAGATCTAAGGATCTATTGAGACCCTCCTTGACCGTCAAATTGGCGAGATCTGAGATCCTCACATCGGTAGATTCGCATGTTGGCGTGACTAAACTCTCGAAACCTGAAGTTGCTACATGATCTAGACCGTAGATCTAAGGATATATCGGGACCCTCCTTAACCTTCAGATTGGCGAGATCAGGGATTCTCACATCGGGAGATTCACACATTGGCATGACTAAACTCCTGAAACCCAAAGTTGCGACATTATCTGGACCATAGATCTAAGGATCTATCGGGACCCTCCATGACCGTCAGATTGGCGAGATCGTGTATTCGTACATCGGGAGATTCACATGTTGGCGCGACTAAATTTCCGAAACCCGAAGTTGCGATGTGATCTGGACCATTGGATCAAGGAAGGTCATGGACCATCGATCTGACATGAGCAGATTAACGCAAGAGTATGTGGGAATTCAAAATTCCCTAAGAACCAAGATCATAAGAGATAAGCGCTTTTTAGAAGTGCAGATGAGGTCCATGAGGCGAACTTGTTTCAAGTTCATAAACTCCAGAGGGAAAGTGGAAGTAAAGACCCATATATCAGGGCTCACAGGAGGTAGATCAAAGGCTGAGGCATTCAAAACATCTAAAATATTCTAAGTCAGGGAAGAAAGTGAAAGCTCCGGAGGAGGAGAAGCAGTGATTGTTGGATCGAGCACCGTGAGAGATCTAGACTGTGGGAATCCACTTCCATAAAATTAGAAGAGCACGCAGGAGGAGATCGAATCTAGACCGTCAGATATGAGGGTGAGGACATGTGGCACAAATATATGAGCTTTGGGTGAAGACCCAAAGTAATCTTCAATCATTATATTTGGAGGAGACACGCATCAGTGGATCTTAGACTCTGAGTAAAATCCATTGGGAAAAAGAAGTTTGAGATTTGAGATCTCAGAAGTCTAGAGACCCAGAGGAGATCTCGACCGCCGATTGAGAAGAGGGTTGTTGGACCGTTGATCTGCGCTAAAAGGTAAACCACCCGGAATGAAGGAAGTACCGTTGATTGAGTAGGACAAGTGTCTGTAGATCATCAACTCCGGAGGATTGAAGTATGGAAAGAATTTGGGTTTGAGATTTCAAATTCCCGAATTCTGGAATTACAAAGAGATCTCGACCGTTGATCTAGAGAGTGCTAACCTGGTATATAGATATGAGAGGCGCAGATCTGAATCATTGATTTAGTCATTATCATCAATATCATGAGATCGACGATCCCATAGGATTGCGGGGGTAGGAGTTGCAAGGAGTTTAATATATTGAGGGCGGACCGCAATTCAAACTGTGGTTTCGTCAAGAGGACACATGGAGGTTGTAAGAGCATTTCGGTCCCAAAATAAGTTTGACTCCAAACTGCTTGTGGTCCTTCCCGCAATCACACGGTCATCACCAAGGTCACATCAAGAGAGGGGGCACTTATCATGCAAAAGGAGCTAACGCCCGATACTTTGAGTTTTTGCAGCAGGGCAAAAGGGAAGGTCGTGGGTGCCCTTAAACTTGCACCAAGAAACCGAAAGGTTTTGTGTTTAACTATAGAACGAGACCATTAAGGTCTCAGAGAATTGTTTGGCTTCAAAATATGAGATCCTTGACCAAGAGGTCAGACTGGTTTCCTGAACTTCCAAATTAGGAACCATGAATGGAGATTTTGTCCTTTAAGAAAAGAAAAAAAAAATTATTCCCCGACATGGGTGTGTTACAAAAAACAGGAATGAAAAGAACTTGTTGTACATAACACTCTCTAATTATAAATAAAATTTGACCTCACTAATGATCCTATGTTAAACATTAGGAATAAAAAAATATTTCAAATCAGGGAAGAGCAAGATGAGACATAAATAGAAAGGGAAAGATTGCAATCTCTTTCTTGGTTATAAATAGAGCTACAAGATTTTAAGTTGTTTATTAAATTCATTATAGCAACAGTTACAACCTTGAGAGTGGGATCAAAGAGACAATTTGAATTTTGTTGATGAACACAAAACAAGAGACACCAAATATTTGGATAGCAAACACACAATATTTGAAGAGGAAGTCTTATATGATTATCATAATATGATAGTTGGAGAGGAAGTGTTATATGATTATTATAAGTCATATTAAGGTTAATGTATGTATGTTATTGAGATAAATGTAGTTTTAAATATAATTTTTAATAAAAAAATGAATTATGCCCATAGGAGTACACCTATAGGAAATTAGCACAATTAATAGGCTTTTAATGACAGATTGGTTTTTAATGGACATGATTTCATATCTTCATAATATTCTTCATTGTGACAATAAATTGAAGGTTGTGATTTCAAGCATTAACTTCCTTGCATGACAAAAGATCTCAGTTAGTCATTAAAAATGATGATTAGCATAACAATGACAATTTTATTTAGATTTAGGTGTTTTACTGCATTTATGATTTTTTATTTATATTTCTTTACTAGGAGGTCATCCACTTATTTTAACTAGGTTTCTATTAATTAGTGAGTGGGGCATCATGGGTGAATCAATTGTCGCTCCACCTTACCAACTATGTGTTTTCCTTTACTAGCTATCCATGTCGTCGTGTACATGTGTGCATGATTTTTTGATATGAAATATATGATAAAATATTAGGTATACAAATAAAGGCATTTTTTCATGCATGTCTTTTCACTAGCTCTTTTTGCATGCCTAGCGGATTATTTTACCTTTATCACTCCCACTGCCATTTCAAACCATAAGAGTTTTCATAGTTTTGATGTGTATGCTTCATTTTCAGAGCATCCTCTCAAAGTTTTGATGTGTATGCACCGTTTCCATAGTTTTCAGAGCATCCTTTAAGGGTTTTCCATTCCTATTTGAGTTTTGATGTGTATTTAATTATATCTGATTGTTTATTGTTCTGATGTGTATCCTCTGTTTGGATGATGCATGTGAGGCTTGAACATTTTTAGCTAAAATATGATAGCAATATCTGATTTGGGAAAACATGATAGAAATATGTGATTCTCAATGCATGTACAACATGAACATATTCAAGAAAATCTCATAGCAATTTATTAGGGTTAGGGTTAACTAAAATATGATACTCTAATTATGGATCAATTCATCTCTACGAAGATACCATTTTTTTTTCTTTATGATTTGTTTTTTCTTTTGAATGATAGAGATAGCATGCCACACAATGTTTACTTTTACTAGATCTACAACAAAGTTTTAGAGCATCAGATAGGTACTTAGTGGTCACAAATTTATCAAAATATTTGACTTCTCTTGTATATTCATCAAATATTACGTTCTATAAAAATATCAAAATAATGTTCTATTAGGAATCTAATACAATGAAGATAAATTTGAATCCACATTTACGAGTAGAATGTTAATTTCTAGTCATGAGAATTGCCCGCTCCAAATTTATTGGTGTTCCATATAGTAGTGGTTGATTCAATTTACAATTTAAATATGTTGTAGCGACCTCTAAACATTCGGTGTGGTACACCCACTAATGGGGTTTGTTTGGAGGTGTGTTTGTTATTTATCCTCTTTGTGTATTAAGAATCAAATCTAAGAATCTACGAAGGATGAACAATTCTTGGACGAGAGACCTCAAACCTATATTGGAAGTGTGTTGGTCAATGCCTCCCCATTTCGTTCATTGTGTGACTAGAGGAATCGAAGTTCAACCTACCTTCCTGCCCCATGTCAGTGAGTGGATTGGATTTCTTTAAGTATTGGACGGGAAAGAGCCATAGTAACATATATCCTAGTTAGATTTTACAGTAGAAAGGATGTCCGACCATCTAATTTAGCATATTTTAAATTTGTTCATACTTTATACAAACCTAACCCTAATACAATTTTAAATTATTTTAATCATTTTAATCCTTCATTTTTAACTCTCTCATGTAGCATATAATTAAAGAAGTCTCCAGACATGCACCATTATAGATTTAGGAAATGAATCATTGATCAATACATTTCCAGTGTATCTTTGAGGTCTTTGGTCCAAGAATTATTCTTCCTTCATAAATCCATGGATTCGATTATTGTTCTTCCTTCGTAGATCCTCGAATTCGATTCCTAATATACAAAGTGGATAAATAGCAAACAAACCCATTAACCCATATATAGATCACATCAACCACTATTATGTGGCTTTGATAATTATACGAATTCAAATATATTATGAGATAAAAAATATATATAATTACAATCAAAACTGATACCAAATCAACAATAAATTAGATGCAGTAAACCAATGATAAACTTTGCACTATAACTAGCTATGCCAAAAACTCTCATATACGATAATAATAAGTTCCTTATTTAATAGGAGAACACGAGTATTTTACTTTTAAATTACAACGTTCTTATGAATAATTAAGATAATAAGATAATATTTCTGCTTGTGAAGCAAAGTTATGTTAATGGCCTCGTATTGTTGTTTGGGGTGTTATCGAACTGCTTCATTATTTTGATTTATGTCTGTAATTGTACAAAACCAACCAACTCTATTATCATTAAATTTTGGATATTTTTGAGCAGGACAATCAGTGCAATTGATTTAATTCAGTCGCCTATTACAATATTTTCTTATACACAAATCTGAAAAAATCATTACCAATGTCAGGTTGCAAAAGTCTCTGTCAATGGACAACAATATTCCCCACATAGATGATATGCAAACAGTGTGCTACAGCATGCCTTACTCCCATTCAATTGTGAATTATCGGCAAACCTTCGAAACATCTGTTTTCTTATCGATCATAACTATCCATCCCCTTGCGAACCAATCAATCAGTTCTTTGTCACTATTGTTACTCGCCTTCTCGGTGAAAAATACCCACATATCTGGATAGACTCTGTACTCTTTAAACAAAAAAAACTCTTCCGTCCAAATAAATACATGTACTCTTCTGTGTACGCCTCTGTTTCCATTGAAGTTTGAGTACTCCATACCTGGTCGATCAGGACGAAAGAAAGGTCTAAATGTGACACACAAGCGCGAGTTGACATTGTTGGTGACAAAGCACATTAATATTTCACTGTGTGAATGGAAACTCTTTAATGTTGGTCTTCCGTTTTCACTTCCAAAGAAAATGTCACGTATTTGAAGATCAAACTTCTTAGCAATCCACAGCATAGGTTCTCCTCCATCATCAAAGATCTGCACAAATTTCATAAATTATTTTTAGTCGATTGAAAGTAGCGATTATTACTTCAATTATAATATCTTTCCCCCCTTCCTTCCTTGCTTTAGGAAAATTCAACACCGACCTTGTAATTATCAGCTCTTCCACTAAAGATGGCAGTTGATGGCTTTTGGTGAGTGGTCGATCTCTGCACAAGTTTCCCAAATTCGATTTCTTCAATCAAACTAGAGTTTCCATTATTTAGTTGGTTCATATTGTCTATGTATTCTATAAAAGAAATGGCAGGCCATTGTTCCAATGAAGAAACTACATGTTCATGTTCATTGACTCAAATAACTACTTGGCCTTTTACAATTGTTCTCCACTTTGCAGTCTCAACTCATAACATAAGGAGTTCATTCATGAATTCTACAACCTCTTTGGTTGGCATAATTTCTTAGGTAAACATGGTGGGTGCAACATTTATCCTCAATTTCTAGAACCTGAACATTACACTCTGACAGATGTTGCTAATTTTGGAGAAGGGTTTGTGTGTCTCCCACTTTGTTAGCAATAGGTATTCCAAAACCCAGTGAAATAAAAAGACCACCATGTTGATGAGAGTCTCCAATGTTACTTATGGGCTCAAAAATCTATGTTGAAGAACCTACTTCAACAACATTAGGAAGTTTTACTTTAGATTGATTTTTAGCTAAGTATGAATACGTGGTTAAGGGATTTCTTTAACAATTGTCGCGAGATCTAAAGCCTCTTCATTTTGAGAAATTTTTCCCTCAACCTATGCTCTAGCAAATTGTTCCTATATTATTGCAAGTTGTTTCCTCTACAACACATTTTACTTCTAGCAAGTTGATTAATCAATGGTGCACAAGGGCACCATTTCTCCCACTCTGCACCCTTGTAAACATCCTATGCAATGATTGTGGCAAGAAGAAAGGTATGTTGATTACTTGTTGGTGTCTCAAATGCACCAAGAATTTAAAATGTTAGGTGAGCATGGCATTGTGTCTCCTCTCATGGGTAATATAAGGCATGATATGCAGTAAAACCTCATCCTAGGGTGTAGTAAATGTATCTCTTTTAACTGCCTTGCTAGTTTCTTCAACTGATTCTCTAGCACACAGAAAATTATTTTTCACCTCATGGGATCTGGTTTTGTTTTTAAACCATTGTTCTCGTAAAGATGACAGACCAATCACCCTGGAAATGGGATCTTCCGTAACATTTGTGTTAAAACCTTTGAATGCAACAACATTTTGTCTTAATTGTTGAGTGAACTCCATTGCAATGAAGTTACTATAACCCTAGCGTGTGTTGAATAAAACCATCCCTCTTTCTTGTTAAAAAGTAAGCATCACAATAGGTTTTATACAGAGGATTTCCATCTCTGCAAGTTCTATTTTGTTTAAGCCACCTCCCATGTTTGTTGTAGAATCAAGTTCTATAGCTCAATACTATTGCAGAAGTCCTATATATGTTTAAAAGTATCCTCTACTTTTCATATACAATTTGAAACAATGACTCTTCAACTTTGGAATGCCCAATTTAAAACTCACGAGTACCCCAAATCTTCTACAACATGAGAAGTATCACATCCAACTCCACCATTGACGTTAGAGTGAATTCAAGGTGTGTGGATCTATCTTGCGAGACCATATTGTGAGTAGATTTAGTTATAATAGCTACTCTCAACTCGTTAGTAATTAATTAGGACGTCACCCCCTATTATGCAACAATTAAATTTGGGTACCAAAACACATCAATGATCAATTCAAACCTGCAGCTTTCACTTTAGTGATTAATCAATTACTTTGTTGTTTGATCTAGTCATTGATCAATTGCTCTATTATTTGTGTAGTTGTAGAATTTGTAGAGTGCTAACGAACCCCCCAAAGTAAAGGGTTGGTCACCCTCAAGTAACTAGATGCATAAAATAATTCACCCAGGAAAATAGTAATGATGGGCTAACGTGTGAGAGAAAGGGTAGGAAGTATTGCTAAGTAATCATGTGGGGAAATAGTAGCCTTTACAATCTAACTAAAAATGAACTTGCAAAGAGAATTCACTAGCATTACAAAAAAGAGTAGATCAGTAAACATGAGCTACATGTAACTGACTAAAGAGGTGTAAGAAGCAAGTTTGACTATGTATAAATCTAGAATCAACAATTGAATCATGAGAAATGATGGAACATTACTGGTGGTAGCAACAACAGGTACATGCAACAATCTGGAGCAATTTTGTTGTGGCATTGGTATCATCAACAACATTTACATTTTCAATCTAAATCAATTATTTACCAACATTGTTACTTTGTTAAGTCCTTAGCAATTGGAAAATGCAATTTGGTATTGATGGGAGAACTCAACATCAATATGTATGTAAGTGAAACATCTTAGGTAATTATGTGGCGCTAATTCTATAGCATGTTGGAGTGTTCTTCAAAGTACCAGAATACCTAACAAATTCATCAACATGTATTGATTCTATAGCAAGAAGAACATGTACACTATCATTAATAAAACTCCTTAGATTGGTGGTCTAGGAATAATGACAATTTGTTGATGATATTGTCTTCTTGTTCCCTTTTTTTGTTCTTCTTGTTTTATTTTTTTCCAACAAAGAATTCACTAGCAAGTTGGTTATCATCCTCTCGTGTCCACAAGGGGGTTTTCACCATAATATTTTATTATTTCTACAAAGGAGGACTCACAAATAAGCTAGTTTTCAAGGATTCCCTTGTCTTATGATGCCCTATAAGGGGTTTCTTCATAAAAATTGTTATTATGTTTTCTATTCTTTTGTTTTTTTCTCATTTTTTTAGAAGTTTTTGGTGAGATGGTAAAAATATGAAGATGATACTCTTGGCTGAAGTTAGTGATGCCTTCAATCACTCTTAAATGGTGTGCTTGTACTTGCAATCCAGACACAAATTCTTCCTTGGCTAAGGGTTTCTTGTAAAGATTTAACACGTGGGCATTGACTAGTAGTGGGGTACTGTCTTCGTCAATGGTACAAATTTGAACTAAGCCATTACTAAAGAGTTTGTTATTCTCATGATGACCTGACCATCTATTTATGAGTGTACCATTAAATTCCTTAAACTCGGAATCATATAATAGTGCCTAGTCATCAACTTAGAACTATTTTGTCTTGATGAAGTGGTAATGCAGACAAATTTGTTGGCATCCCACCAACCCATCTACTGCCACCTTTGGATCGATCCCCTGGTCTATCTATCACTAAAGTCTCTCCCTATGGTCGAGGACTATAGAGATTGGGTCTCTCGTTTGGAAAGGGATGGACGGGAAATTCTATAAGGTCTATCCCTATGGAACAACTTCTTTGTGAAAGCGTGTTTGTTATTAAATATCATCTAAGACATTAAGCTAGTCAACCTACTCCTTTTATGTCATATAAAGCTTAGATCTCGACTCTAATGTTCTCTGAAGAGTCACAATCTCAAACTCTATAGAGAATAATGCAATTTTTTCATACACCAACTCATAAGGAGTGAAACTAATGGTGATATTCCAAGTTATGATATAAGCCCACACAATTTCATCACATTTGTTTCCGTAATATCTTTTTTAAGAATATGCATTATCGTTGTTAAAACGTTTTTAAGTTCCCTATTTGTATCCTTTACTCAAATCCATTTAATTGTGGATTGTATGAAATGGGTATCATGTGACGAACTCTGTATTGCTCAACCATTTTTTTATAAGATGTAAAGTAAATTAGGGACTTTCATTTATCACTATTCTAGTGAAACACGAAAGCTATTGAATATGTCCTTCAAAAGGATATATAAATTCACACCTTTTTACATAATGATTTCAATGAGTGTATTTACTTAAGATATACTTGTGAAATGAAAAGAGGTTATATCTACTTAAGATTGAATATCTTTACTTGTAAAACGAAAAGAGATTCAACTTCACTTAAAATAAAAAAAGATTATGAGGGCCACTCGTGTCTATGGGAAAGGATAGGGAAATGATACTTTTACTCGTTGTTCCATGCTCTATAATAAATAAGTTGGAAAATTTCCTCCCCTCGATATTTTTAACGCAACCAAATGAGTCCAAGAGGACTTAGCATTGTACTAAGTTAAAGAGATAAGCTTTCCAATAACTCACTCGTTTGAATTTCGTAGAAAATCCTAAAAGTGAGAGTGATCTATAATTTATACGTGGTTGTTTCATCAACATTTTTTTTTATAAAAAGTTAATGTAAGATTTTGATTTTTAATTAGGATAAAGTTGTTTATTATTGGTTTTTTTTAATGGAGTTTGATGCATTATGAATTAGTTTTCTGCCCACTCAAAATAGTAATTCATCATTTTTTTTATTTAAATTCAGTGAAAGTAATTTTTGATTGATGGAATTTATAGATATCATCTATTAATATTGAAGAGTCTAATTGTAATAGGGTATTGAAATGTGTTAAATTCATTTTTTATTAGAAATAATAATTTCATCAATAAAAAATTGTAATTTGAAAAAGTGATGACAAACCAAAAAAAATTTAAAAAGTAGAATGTTTAACCCTCCTCTATAATATTTATCAATCCAAAAAACTTTGATATACTTTTAATAGCATTTTTGGAACATTTATCGACCTCAAAAACGTTGAGATTTTTTTTAATAGAAAATTTTAATAGCTTTTTATGGATATTTGAAACGATCTCTACATTTTGCAAACCCAAAAATATTAAGATCCTTTCTCATATTTTAAAGGTTTAATGATGTCATCAAGAATGTAATGTTGTACAAATTACATCAAAGTCTTGACATTTTAAAAAAATTGCTAGGTAACATCTTAGATTTTTAAGGTTAAGATATTAGGTCCTATTACACCCCATATTCTCTATAGTGTACCCTACATTTTTTCACAAGATGTCACCACTTTGATGAGCCCAAAGTGTGACGATTTATTTGTATGTGGCTATGATGGGATGATTGATGTACACGTGTTGGTTAGTGATTGCCCAAATCTCCTTAGGTGGATGGTCATTGCATGTCATTTTAGTCCCCATTCTTAGGGTGCCTGGTTGTATTTCTCTGGTCGACTATCCCTTGGAGGTGGTAACTCCCTCCATACCGAGCATTTATGTCCTAGGTAGGTATGTGGACATTTTGAGGTGAATCTATCAGAATACATGATTTACAGGGACCCTAACTACTTGTTCTTTCTGTCAGAGTTGTCACACTCATGGTTTAACAAGCCTATTTTATCTCATATAAACTATATGTTTCTTTCGTATGTACCACACTTTGACCATAAACTCATAACATATATATATCCAATTTCACATTTTTTGAGAAAAATCCCTGTACCAAGCCATGGACCACATCCTCCAAAGCACAAAAACACTATTTACATCCACAAAGACCTCATGTACACATGCCACATAATATCCTTCACATTGGTCACTTTAAGTTCTTTTTATCATTATTTATGAAGAAAAGTTTATGATAGTCATGAACACTTTTGGATGGTTTATAAAAAAATATTATTTAAAAAGTGACATGGTACTCAAAGTGATTTTAATTAAAATGTTTATCGTTTAAAAAGATGACATGTCACGAGTCACTTAAAAAGGTGACATGTCATGAGTCACTTAAAGTACCCTTTAATAAAGTGGATATAACTCAAAGCACTTTTCATGTGGACATAACTTAAAGTGTGTTAAGAAGACTTACGGCACTATTTTAAGAGCTGTCCACTTTCATGACGATCGTTCCACTCTTTCATATGTTCATCGGAAGGAAGGACGAGAATGTTAAAGGTGTATGTGCCTCCTAAGTATGTTTTAAGCTCTTTTTATGAGAACGTTAAGTATCGAAGGGAAAATTGATTCCCTTAGACATCCTCTTTTTTAAGAGGTTTTTAGCATATAAAGTATTTTTCATTTTATTTTTACTTAGTCTTCAAGTTTTATGTGAATGATAAGTTATTTTTATTTTATTTTTTTAATTTAGATTTAGGGAATGAAAAATGAGGATTTGTGAGCCTCATCTATAAATAAAGGTTCTCTTTTCATTCCATTCTGTTGTGAATTGTTGGAGATCATTTAGAGTCATTAGTAGAAGATTTTTTACTTGGTGTTAATTCTTGGAGCTCTTTCTTTCTTGGTTATTCTTCTTGGTAT
Organism: Picea engelmannii; assembly: GCA_009831015.1. Taxonomy (NCBI): domain Eukaryota; kingdom Viridiplantae; phylum Streptophyta; class Pinopsida; order Pinales; family Pinaceae; genus Picea; species Picea engelmannii. Next base: position 4,316 of record ML783087.1, on the reverse strand, counting down.
CTCAAAGATTATTGTGAATGTTCATGTTTCTACTAAAGATAGCAAGATTGATCCATTTGTGGAGTTATAAACTTCCTGGAAGGAGGACATCTAGGGTTTGTATCTCTTCCATCTTCCTTAAAACTATTTGGTAAGTGCTTGGCTCTTGTCTTGATTAGTTTTATACTCTTTGGGAAGGGTATTAAGTATTCCTTCCAATATTTTGTTGATCTTGTTGGTGAAGGTTATTCCCATGAGGAACCCTTCTTGTAGGGCCTTGGTTTTCATGATTTGTCTTGACTAGACAAGGGACTACTAGCCTTGAGGCACTAGTCTCCTACTCTAATCCATAAATCTTGATTAACCAATTCTTAGAAGGGCATACTTCTACCCCATAAGATTAACCCCTAACTAAGAACCAAAACCTTAAAAATTCAAATATTTTCTTTTATGTCATATAAAATATAAAAATAAAAAAAAATCTGAAAGTTATATCATCAAAAAATATTTATTTATTGTCTAGTTCAAAGTTCACAGTTTGATTTCACTTTCTAGACAACCTTGTGCAAGGGTTTATGCCTCATTGTTGATTTGTAACCCTAAGAAGGCAAATCAACCCTAATTTTACTATGCTCTAAGGTTTTATCTAACATTTTGTGGCTGATTTAAGAGATTCATAGACTCTGGAAATTAAATTACAGTGAAGAAATTAGAATTGGAGAAACCTTAAAGCTAGGGTTTAACTCTAAATGGTGGATTATAACCCTACCCTAGCTTATATTTCACTCATGGATTGTTTATAAAGGATATCTAAAACTTTCTAGTGGTGAAATTCACCTCGTAAGTGCTTCATAGCTGCTATTTTTCATTTTGGAAATTTTTGGTGAAACCCTACGGGGATTCACCATCTTCTTTTGCTAGTTTGATATAATTGCATGGTTATTATTCATTTGTACTTGCAATCATTTATTGTTGGGATGATTTTACATAGTTTATTCATTTCCCTAACCAAAGTACCCAAGTTTTATCATTACAAGTGCTTTTAGGCTTGGAGTACTTTTCATCACCCAAAATCTGCATTTTCTGCATTATTTAAATCATATATCAAATTATGTAAATTGTGGACAACACCAAGCTTGTCCAATTTATAGCATATAATCAAGAGGTAATCCATGTATATCATTTGTCCTTGATTTGTGAAATGAAATTTCACTCTTATGCGACAAAACACTCTTATTCTTCCACCTTAAGAGTGATTTCATTGTGCTTATTTATGTTTATGTTGTAGCATATTTATTTCAAATCTTAGCGCTTAATTAATTAGATCCTAACCCTGTTTATATTGTGGTAGTTATCGTCCTAGTTCTTATTTGAATATTCTCGAGGCATTTGGCTACTCCATTGGCACTAGTCTATCTAAACACATATTAAGGTGTGTGTTTTGAAGTGACTTGTATTGTAAGCTACCACGAGGTATTATATAGGTTCGTTTTCGTGGATTGAGATATCCCTGTGGCTTCAAGGAGTTGACCTAAAGTGAAGGGGAGACTATGCTAAGGTAAAAGTAGTGTGTTTCCCGTATTGTTCTTATCCCCATTAACACCTCTACAAAGGATGCTAGTTTGGGTGTTAACATGTCTAAAATTAAACTTACAAATATTTTCATTCCACATTTTAAAATTTTTAAGGTTAAATAGTGTCCCTAATTGAAAATATGCCACTGAAATTCATAATTTTACAACTAGATTCATATATAAATATTTGTTTACATATTTTAAAAATTAAATGAGTATCATTTACATTACCATTTCTCATCTCTCTTACCCCTTGTCACATCAAAATTGAATGAGATGATGCATATCATTTCTCATCTCTCTTATCCCTTGTCACATCAAAATTGAATGAGATTATTTACTTCACCATTTCTCATCTCCCGTAGCCCTTGTCACATCATATGCCTTCTTTACTTTTTTTTAAGGTAACCAAGTTCATCTATAATAGTCAATTTACATAATTATGAAGAAGGCGTTGTTTAAGGGAGCGACACTTCTCAAAATCATTTGTCATCAAAGTTTGTCAATGCAAACTACTTACCATAAGTGGTTTCACGTGTGACATGGCATTTGAGTTGAACATCAATGCCATGAATTAATATGTGTATGAAGGATAAGTCGATGCATTGCCCTTGTTCTCAAACAATTATTTGCTCATTCTCAAACAACAATTTCAAACTCAGAGAACTTGATTACATTATTCTTCAAATAAAAATTACTTAACATATAACTAAATACACAAATAGAAACCCCTAAAAGCTAGAGTAACTTCACACATTGCAATTTCCACTATATTCTTTAAAAAATCTTTGGTATTAATGTTAAATGCACAAATTCAAAGCAAAAACTTTCAAATAACAATGGCCAAAAATGCTCCACAACAACTAGTGTGAGGGTTAAGCACCATGGAACCAAAACGAAATAATGTAGAAAACCTTTAATATCTGAAAATTTAAACTTAACGTAAATGAGATTACCTACTAGAAGAAAGAATTTATCCACTTGCAAATACAATTTAAGAATGAAAATTGTTCGAATAAGTTCACATATTGGCTAGATGGAAGTCAAACTCTTAACAATAGACACCTTGATGTAATCTATGAAATCTATCTAAAGCCATGAGCGGCTTCAAAATATTTTGATTTGAAAATTTGACACCGAATGCATTTAAATAGCCATCAATCGTTAGCTGAAATTACATGTTAAGTACCATAATTATTTTTCCATTGATGGAAATATTGAACTCCTATGTGCATTAAATACAAATTTATATGATTGGATACTAAAAAGTATAATGTAGAGAGCCCTAAGATGATTTTTCATGGCTTTCCGTCCAACGGATAGTAATTACTTTTTATTTTTTCAAGGAGGGTTTCTTTTCATGGAGAATAACTTTACCAATGGTGGGTACCACAGAAAAATCGGTGAAATTCCACGATTGGTTTAAATTTCCATTCACACATCTTTCGACTTCAAAGGGTTATAGAGGACTGCAGGTCGCCACCGATTTTTTTTCAATAAAAAGAAGCACCACTATACAAAGGTCTTTTCAATACAAACTAGTTCACTTTAGCATTGGGAGGCCACTTGATTTTGTTTTACAATAAATTGAATCAGAACATTAAATAAATGTATTTTATTAAATAAATGTATTTTATTAAATAAATGTATTTTATTGTAACCAAGTTTTTTAATTACTCGTATAGTCTATGTTGGACAAATTTTTATTTATTCACTATGAAGTACTGACATCTTGGATATGGGCGTAACATCAAAGTGATCAAAAAAGTCGAACTCATAATCAACAACAAGTAGGAAAGATTTCATGTCTACTTCTAGACCAATTAAACTAACTGCGGACTAAATAATTTCACATACATAATATTCATTTACATTTTTAGATATTCATTAATATTTTTAAAGGAATAAGATTTTTTTTTGAGTCACTGATCACTTTTAACATTGAATGTATGTAACATTAACATGGTGTTATTACATTTTTAGATATTCATTTACATTTTTAAAGAAATACGATTTATTTTTTTTTGGGTCACTTTTAACATTGAATGTATGTAACATTAACATGGTGTTATTTTAAATTTTCAAATTTCTTTCTATATTCGCATGTTTATTATTTCCATATTTTATATTAGGACGTAACATGTTTAAAATAGTGTAATTCTTTATGTTAAATTAATTACGCCGATAGGCGTCCCCCCTATCAGACTTGCACGATTAATCATGCTTTTAATTACTAAATTTAATCTAATGGTCAGGAAATCAAGATGCTGGCATATTCTTCGTCTTACATCTAAATCAATGAATAAGATTGCAAGAACTAACTCCCTTGCATTTATAAAATCATGCGTTTATCATGTTTACTTTTTCACTTTTACAAAACTTAATTMAAAATTTACTAGGTCAACTTATCAATTGCCACGATTCATGATTTAGTAAATGCAAACAAAATTACTTCAATTTTAACATTTACCCAGCATCAATTATCTCTTCATGTCCGCCAGGTTTGGCTGTGCGTGGCAATTATATTTGTATAAAATTCGTTTTTTTGGCTGCGCGTGGCAATAATATTTGTATGAAAATCCTTTTTTTTTTAAGATTTGTATGAAAATCTAGGTTTGGTTGCGCATGGCAATTATATTTGTATGAAAATCGTTTTTTTGGCTGCGCGTGGCAATAATATTTGTATGAAAATCCTTTTTTTTTAAAGATTTGTATGAAAATCCAGGTTTGGCTGCGCGTGGCAATCTCCCACTTACGTTTCAA
>ML783086.1:504914-521528 GCA_009831015.1 Picea engelmannii | reverse complement strand
AACACCTTACCAGAATGGAGAACTAAATTCCAACTTGCATTAAATGAATGCTAAACTATGGTACAAAAGCTTCAAAGTATTTAAACACCTAAACACTATAACAACGACATCATCATCTCAATGACAAGACCATTTTGACTTCTACATAAAGATAGCAAATTATGAAGAAAAACACATTTACCCCAATAAAATATATATTAAGGGCATGACAAATTTTGATGACAAAATGTGAGGAACTACCATAGGAATGCACATAGATCTAATTCCACAATATTGCATCGGGTTTTATTAATTTTATAATGTTATTTTTATAAAAGGTAAGTTGTAAGGGATAATTTTAAAGGTAAAAATTTATCTTAAAATATAAAATTTTGGTAAATTTTACTGGTTTTTAATATGCAAACTATAAAGTTTCCAGAGGTTGTTACTTTTTCCTATTCTCCATTGGTTGACCTATCCCAAGTATCCATTTATTTTTATAACTATAAAATGTTTGACCATATTTTTATAAAAATATTAAAATTTATAAGAATTTTATATAATTTTTATAAAATTTAAGCTATCTTTAAGATAAAATAACTTTATTATATAGAATTTGAACTAATAACTAGCTTTCCAACTTATTACCTTTTCACATACCCAGTGTCTAACGGACTGAGGTAATCGAGATATTGAAACTATCTGATTCAAGAGCCTACCTCGTGAACCTAAACTACCTGATTCAGAGGGGGTTCACATAAGAACCACCTGAGACCTGGTCTCGATAACTAGAAATAGACTAGGCCCCTTAACGAGGGGGAATCCTCGGATCCTGAAAAAAAACAAATTATTATTATAAAATGCATGTTTGGAAGGCTTTTAGGATTGAATCGATCGGAAGAACCCCCGGAACACCAATCTTTCCATAGACTTACGGGATACCCCATCGGAATATCCCACCGACAGCCGCCAGCATAGGAATCAGGGAAGATACCACTACTCTATTCCTATATCGATACTCGATCATCACTGTCATAGGCTTTATGACTTTCTTTTCTTTTGACTTTATGCCTACAACTTTATATGAGACTTCAATTTTTTTCTTATCTCCAATTTAATTTGATTTTTAAAAGAAATTATCTCTAAACTAATTATAGCTCTAAATTTTGAAACTATTTTTTTATAATTTGTATTGCACTTTATCTTTATATTCACAATTTATATTATTCTTCATTCTACACAATAATAATAATATTAAAAACATTATTATCCCTAAATTTAAGGAGAAATTGTGGTGTGATACAATTTTAGGGAATAAAAGAAAATTAAGATATTATAAGAAGGTCATCAACGATAATCTTGAAAATAAAAAAATATCTCTTTGTTTTGACTAGCTTAAAAAAGAAAATCAACATTGTTAAAATAAAAACAAATTCTCACAAGCTTTATAGTGAAAGTGGGCAATGGACAATTCCCAAAATGCTAAAGATTTTGTCATCTTCGTGTCACTAAGAGGGTCGAAGATGAAAAACACTTTCAATGATGTTTGACATAAATGTGCTTAGTAAATTTGTAAAACACCTTGACTTGACTTGACTTTACTCGACTCACTCGACTCGACTCTGAGCGTTTTGAGTTGGAGCGTTCCTGACCCTGATGGAAGTCTGATCATCGATCCGGTAGTGTACTCACTGATGGAATTCTGATCGTCATGAGGCCGCCTTCCGAGAACTAATGGATTCCTCTGAAAAACGAGTCGGATCAACAACTAGTGGATCCAGATTTATAAAGAGACCAGAGAGTTCCCGAGATTAACATCCAGTCTACAACGCCGAAGTGAAAAAACCATCCTTTCATGGATCGAGTATTAATAAGGAAGTTTATGGGAGCTTGGCTAACTATCACTTCAGAGGAATCATGGGTACACAATTCGAAGTTCGAAGTCTAATCTCCATGATAACCCTGGTTTATTGGCTCAAGAGAGATTTACCTTAATTACTGATCTTTGGACTTTGATTAAGAGAAAGAGTCCCGATTTTCCATTTCAGTTTTGGTGAATTTACCCACATATTACCCCACTTCCCCCTCAACCTCTTTGGATGCAAAAACCCTTTGAAGTAATAGGTAATAAGATTGGATGATACGGGGACAAATCAGATATAGAAGGAATTTTTTCTCATGTGCCTATATGTTACTAGAAGTGTAGAAATTAATCTTGAATAGGGACTTCCAAAGGTAATTGTGATCTCTTTTGTGTAGCAACTAAATGATGAATAATTCCATTTAGAAGCAATGTGTGTCATGAGTATGGTCATTTGAGTAGTAGTTGTTTAAAGTCTCCACTTTGTATGTCTCGAGGAAGGGTTTCAATGAATCTTTAGTTTCTCACATAGGAAAAAAACAAATCACTTCACAATCCAATAGGGAGGTACAAGCAGCCCTAAACATCTTTGCCATCATCAAAGACCTTTTAAAGAAGTTAACCACCATTCCATAAAAATAAGAACATCCTTCTCCACCATCCAAGACAGATAATCATGAGGAAAAGCCTACAACGACTTAGAAAATACACTATACAAGAAGCAACCTCAAACACCTTTAGGGGACCCTATTAAAAAAAAAGGATCCAAATAATCCAATAAAAGACAAGGTGAAATCCCATGCACTCATGGAGACTAAAAAATCCCTTGCTACTCCAAGAGAGACCCCATAGCTAGGAATCCCACAGCATGAATCATCAACAATCTTTGCAAAACTGAGATCCACAAAGAACTTGAGGTCGTACATACATAAACTAGAAGCGAATCTAGGAGAACATTCACCTTAGACAAGTTCATAGAATATACTATATGACGCCATCTAGATTTGAAAGTATTAGTTAGATCTACGACTCATGTGGTAGGATGCTAAAAATGCCAAGAACATATCCAGGAAGAAGAATTTGTAATAAATAATGTTTTAAGGACACAAGTCACACTAAGTGTACTACGTTAAGATCATTAAAGTAACCCTCCCCAAAAGTATTATCAAGTTTTATTTTTGTCTACATTATGTCACCAATTTGTGAGAATCTATTTATGTCAACTTGAGAAAGAAATATTTTTTTGTTCAAAGGAAGAAATGTAATAGTGAAAACCTTCCCTGGATAACAAGAGAAGAAAAACCGCTAAGTACAAAATAATACTTAAGATTGTATTTGGAAAACCGCTAAGTACAAAAATAATACTTACGATTGTATTGACAAATGCCATTGGTTTTGACTTAATTCAAATACTTATTTCAATTATAAACATAAAAGTCTGAAAACCTTATGTCTTATGATTCACTTTTGACACAAACTTGATTGTTTATTTATGGTGTATCTAAAACTTGGCATTGTTGTGATATTAGCCTATATTCACATTTTCGCAAGCATGCTCCCTCCAAATGTGGGGTTTTCTAGATGTGGCTATTTGATATAGCTTTCATGCAATTATTGAGACTAACAAATATGTCATTTTTTACTAAAGTATGATAAAGTAGGATAATTTATTTTCAAATTTATAATTCGTAAAATAATAAAATACTCACCCACACTAATGCACCTTTTATTTTTATTATAGAAATCAATCTAATGTACCACACCACTGCACCTTTTATTTTTATTATAGAAATCAATCTAATGTACCACACCACTGCACCTTTTATTTTTATTATAGAAATCAATCTAATATGTACTTTGTTGCATTTTTATTTTTATTATAAAAATCAATCTAATATGTACTTTGTTACAATAGTTTCAAATTGTCATAAACAAATTACACTTCAAACATTTCTTTTTCATTTTTTAATGGAATTCCAATTATACTTTGGTTAAAAAATGATTACATCATTACATAATTTGATATTTTTCATTTCAAACTTTAATTTTGAAATCGATCTTTTTGCATTACATTTTTTTTATCAATAAAATTTCATAATTTTATACTTAACAAAAGGATCTTTCCATGCGTTTGAAAACTCCACTCATCGATGTTTACACATTAGAATAAAAACATAAACGCATGGGTATTTAAATATTCAATTTGTATTTTATATTATTTTGATATTATTTTTAAAAACTTATTCAATATCACAAAATCAAAATTTCATGATGCTTATTATTTTTAAGTCCAAAAGGAATACATGAATATAGATGTAAATTCTTTCAATATTAACATTTGAAACTTGAAATGTACTCCAAAGCACACTACATCATACTAAACGGATCTTTTCGTGCATTGGAAAACTCCACTACTTCATGTTTACACACTAGAATAAAACCATAAATGCATGGGGTATTTAAATATTCAATTTGCTTTATTTTGTAAATAAAAAGTTGTATTGTTTGATTAATTCACTAGAATAAAACCATAAATGCATGGGGTATTTAAATATTCAATTTGTATTTTTTTTTAATAAAAAATTGTATTGTTTGATTTCTTTTTCATTGTACAAAATTTATCTGTTTCACAGGTTTGCCCTCTGTTTTTTTAAACTAGTGGAAACCGAAACAGGTGACAACCTTTTATATTTATGGCTAAAAGTAGCAACCACCACTTGCTCTGCTATACAATTAGAAACTAGAGAAAATGATAGTTGATGGTGTTGATAGTTCTGTCTAGACATGCACTCAAAAACTGATAATTCAAACTAAACAGAAATCCCAAGCAGGAAGACAAGAAAAAAACCCCACTTCCATGCAAATGAGATGCAAAGAGCTGAGAAACTTTAAACATTAGGAGGGTTGTTTGAAGAGTGGAACCTGTTATCCAGAGAGTCGCCATGAGGAGTGTCGTCGCTAAGAGTGAGTGCAAAGTGTTGCATGCAGGTCAAGAATCTATGTTTGATTGGCGCATTCGAGAAGGCATCGAACAACATGTTGATTTTACTGCTAATAAGGGTGTGTCGGTGGAGTTGCTCCATCATATAGCTCCTCATCTCAAAGATGAGCTCCAAGTGCTATGGAGTGAGGAGACTGGATGGACTCTGGTCGCATTACATGTCTGGGTTAAGCAATGGGGACCCAACTTGGCGGTCCTTTGGGGGGATTTCCTCCTGGACGATGCAAGGCTCCCTCCATGGTTGTCTTTGTTGGTGTTCGGTCTATCTTGGAAATACGAGACCGTGTAGAGGAGGGAGTCAGGTGGAACCTGAATTGGTTCCTCCGAGATTTTCTCCTCCACGTAGGCCATTGGAGGCGTTGTCAACTTCTTGATTTGTTGCGTTCGAGCTATCGAGGAAGCCTTCTCCAATTCACATAGGTGTCTTTGCCTTGCAACATAACAATACCAGGAGAGTCTCCTCCTGGGTTTCCCTCTCTCACGTGGCATGAAAGATCTTGGAGGCTAGAGAATGAGACCAGAGAAACATGAGAGGCCCAGAGCCGAATCATTGAGTAGAGCAAAGCCTCAATAGAGAAAAGAAACAAAATGATGAATGTCATGGCCAACCTGAGGTAACATCTGAGGGGTTGATAAGACTGCGTAGCCTCCTCTTGTACATGTCGCCATCCCCCTTCCATGACTTAGTGAGGGCGCCATTAAACCTACGTGGGGGATCTATCCCTCCATCCTTTGTGTGCGTTTATGGTCATCCTCCATCCAAGAATGAGGCTTGGGGTGGCGACTGACCATATTTATGGCTTGGATTACATGGGGGTTGTGTGGCCTCCCCTGTCCTACGTGTGACCCCATCCGGGGGGGGGGATACTCTCTTCGGGCTATATCAATACATCTCATCATTAGCCTAGGGGGTGGGGAGATTCGAGCATCCAATTGGATCTTCTCTTCTTTTGAGTCTACTCCCTCATTGGCTAGGAAATCTGCAATTTTGTTGGCATCTCTTTTCACATGTGAGGGGGTGATTGTGAGATGGGGTTGAAGGAGGGACCTAAAGTCTTCCAACAATCTTAGTAATCTCTAGCTTGGTGAAATTTATGAGGGGTGTGAGCCATGGATGATTTTAGAGATGAGCTGGATAATTACCTGGGAGTCCCCTTCCACTATGAGTTGAAAGTTGTTGTGACTAATTGCTAGATTAATCCCATTGAGAAGGCTCCAAAGTTCTGCAGCATTGTTTGTGTTGAATCCCAGATATCCTGATGTGATATGTAAAATTCTCCCCTTGGTATCTCTTAGTACCGCTCCAAAACCCGCAGGCCCTGGATTGCACTTTGAGGAGCTGTCGAAGTTTAATTTGACAAATCCATGAGGGGGAGGGGACCAAGAGTTTAGACTGCAATAAATTTTGACTGGGAAAATGACTTTCTATTGGGGACCCTCAGAGAGTTTTAGCTTCCAGGCCTGGAGGATGTGACTTTCCGAGGGATTGCATTTCAAGTCTTTCTAAGTCCATTGGTCGACTCTACTTATTTCCCGAACTAGGTTGAGGATATTTGTCTAAGTAGAGTGGGGAGGGGAGAAAGTGGAGTGGAAAATTATTTTGTTTCTTTCTTTCCAGACTTGCCAGACTAAGAAGCCAGGTAGCAGTTGCCATATGCAATCTAGGATTAGGTTTTGATAGGTGATGGAATCCCAATTTTCAATGGTGCTTACAATGTTGGCTCAGTTCCTGTTAGAGCGGTGCATTAATTGTGTTTCCATATCCCAAATGGATTCACTGTGGTCACATTGATTTAATATATGCTCTATTGTCTCTTCCTATTTCCGACAGACGAGGTGGATTTAAGGGCCCACAAATCCTTGTTTTCTTAGGTTGTCCCAAGTGAGAATGTGGTTCTGAGAAATACTGCCAAAGTTTTGGATTCCATATTTTCCCCCATATGTGCTCTTTTGGTTGCATTTGGTATTTTTCTTGGAGATGATAAGCCTCCTTGACTGAGAAGTTACCTATTGTAAAGTGGCCCCATCTAAGGATGTCTGGACCGTCCCTGATACATATTTTCCATTGATTAGCACAGTCCCTCCAGGCCTGCATGTCAATTCCCTCCTATATGCTTAGTTCATGGGGTTGAGTTTTCCATATGCGCCAAGGGTGTTGCTGTGAGTTTTCCTTCCAGAGATATTTTACATGTAGAGTGTCCCTTGAATGCATTTGTTGATGAAGGGGGTAGAGTTCTTGTTATAAGAACAGGATCGTGGAGCAATAAAATAAAACCAATGTGGAAATAAAACATAGAATATATATGATACAATAGAGACACAATTATATGTGGTTCACCCAGTGTGGGCTACATCCACTAGAGAAATTTCTGAGTCCTTCCTTTATTATTATCCAACAAACGAAGGGATACAACCTACAACAAACCCATTGTAAGTTCCTCTTATTTCTCTCACAGACTCCTATCTCATAATACAATATTCACAATGATACATAGCCGCAATACATTTCCCTCATAAAAGAGGGTTGCCTTCTAGGGAAAAAAACCCTAACATAACGTCTATCATCATATCTGCGACCTTATAATGAACGGTCCAGATTACTATGAAATTACAATATACATTTACAAGGAAAATTTTCCTTTGGGGTCTTTGCCCCCGAACCCCCTCCAGGGGCTCACTTGCCCCCGGACCCTACAGAGCGGGTATAAACATGGCTAAAAACAAAGACCGTTGAATCAAGAATATAATCATGCTCCACAACCAACAATTCTTCTATGGAGGGTAAAGGCGATTGTTGTTGCCAAGAGTCTTTCCAGAATAAGGAGTGCTCTCCATTTCCTATATCCCAAAACGCATTTTTCTGTATGAGAGGTCTATTGCTCCAAGCTGTGTTCCAGATGTTGGAACCTTGAATTGGATCATTAAGTCTGATAAGAAGGTCCTCCCTAATATTGGGTGCATACTTGTGTTTCCAGAGTCACGTCCATAATTATGTGGGATGCTTGAGCCAACGCCACCATAGTTTTTCCCCCATTATATGATTGATTTTGCATAGATCCCTAAGACTCATCCCACCCAACGATTTAGGTTAGAAAATTTTGTCTCATCCTACGAGTTCCCACTTCTTATCTGGATGATGACCGTGCCACAAGAAGCTTCGCTGGAGGTTTCTAATGGCTATGATGAGTGACTGAGGTGTCGCCAAGGCGGTGAAGAGGTAAGTTGACAGGTCATGAAGCAAAAATTTTACAAGAACCAGTCAGATGGTAAGGTTTAGCGATCGAAAGGTCCAGTTACTTAGTCGATTAGAGATGGATATCATAACTTTATCCCAAGAGATGTTGTGGGTGGCTTCCCTCGTGAGGGGGACACTAAGATAATTGGATGGAAGGGAGCTCTTAGGGATACCAAGTAGTCTAGAGATATGGTTTTGGGTTGCCACTGGGGTGTTGAAGAAGTAGATTTGTGACTTGTCAAGGTTTATGGAGGCTCTCGATGCTTCTACGAAGTCAATGAGGATGATTTTGAGCTTGTTAGCCTCCTGGGAGGTGGGGGTGTTCAACAATAGTGTATCATTTACAAATTGACTGTGGGAGGGATTTGGATGAAGGTTGTGGAGAGGTAAACCCTTGAGGGAGCCATCCTCTACTGAGGCTTTGATATAGCACCCAAGGCCCTCAACCATTATGACAAAGAGGAAAGGGGAGAGGGGATCCCCTTGTCGAATGCCCCAGGTGGGAGAAAAGGGATGGGAGGGTACTCCATTAACAAGAATGGAGGATAAGGATGAAGATGTGAGTTGCATGATCCAGGATACCTAGGTGTTATCAAATCCAAAGGCTTCGAGGAGGGATCACATATATTTCCAGCTTATTCTATCAAAATCTTTAGAAAGGTCAAGTTTGATGAGCATACCTGGGGCTCAAGTTGACTTAAGTGAGTGAATGACCTCATGTTCCAGGATGACACTGTCCATGATTTGACATCCCTCAACATAGCCTGCTTTCTCTTTGGATATGATGAAGGGAAAGATCAGCTTGAGTCATAGAAAAATAACCTTCGTGATGATTTTGTAGATCAGATTGCAGAGTGCTATTGGTTGGAATTGTTTGGGATGGGTTACCCTTTCTTCATTTGGGATTAAAGTTAGGAAGGTGGCATTGAAGGCCGAAAGAAATTGCCCATAAGTTCTGGATTCCTCAACTACTTTCTAGACTTCTTCTCGGATCAACGACCAAAAATAGTGAAAGAAATCTGTTGTAAATCCATCCGGCCTTGGGGCTTTACCTAGTGGCATCTCTTTAATTGCTTGATCCACTTACTCTTGTGTGATTGGCTGCATCCGAGTTTCGTTTTGTTCTTTTGTGACCAGGGAGGGGATGTGCCTAGTAATCTTTCAAATAATAGGTGTTCTATCCTTTATAGGTTATGTGAGAAGATCTTTGTAGTAGTTTGTCAATTCCTCTTCTATGCTTGCATGATCCAGGATGGGGTTTCCCTAGTTGTCCTCTAGTTGAGTGATTCTATTGATGTATCTCCTGTGCACCATGGATCTGTGGAATAAATTGGTGTTCTTTTCCCCTTCCTTAAGCCATTGTACTATGGATTTCTGCCACCAGAGTATCTCCTCTTGCTTTTTTCACTCCTCTAGTTCTTCTTGTAATTTCCCTTCCTCCTTTATCAAGGTTGTCGTTCTTTCCCTGGAAATAAAGTCCTGTTTTAGTTCCTCTAGTTGTTGCACAATTTCCTACTTCTTCTGTAGTATATTACCAAACACGTTTTTATTCCATCTCTTTAGCTGCCCTTTGAATTTTTTTAATCTTTGCTGGAATTTATACATACACGTGTCATGGTCTATTTCTTCCTGCCTCCACCAAGTTTTGGAGAGGTTTTGAAAGTACGAGTGGGTAAGCCAAAACTTCTCAAATATGAAGGGCTTAAGTTTGGGCATGACACCTTTGTCTAACAAGAGAGAAACTGGCCAGTGATCTAAGCTGGCTTTTGGGAGGATGTTGGCTTCAAGGACCGGATCATCCAACAATAATGATTCAGAGAAGAGGAATCGATCTATTCTACTTGCGACATGTTGGTGCCCCGATCTACGGTTGGACCAAGTGAAGATACCATTTTGATTTTCTATGTCTATAAAATTGAGTTGATCTATTAGAGATCTGAACTTACCACTATCATGATCCAACCGCTTAGTGCCTCCAGTATTTTCCTCTAGCATGAGAATGATGTTGAAGTCACCCCTTATCATCTAGTGCATTGATCCCAACAATGATTTGATTGTGGCTATTCTTCACAGGAAAATTTATTTTTCTTGATCACTTTGCGGTCCATAAGCATTTGTAATAATCCCCTCTTTGTTAGAGCCTATGGCCCTGAAGTGGGAAGTGAGTGTGCCCACTGTGGAGAAAGGTTGATCTATGATAACTATATCAGGGTTCCATAAGATTGCTAGGCCCCCTACGACCCCATTTGAATCTCTGTGAGTGGAGTTACAGGTCCTCCAACAATGCTAGAATATGTCCTTCGCGTCAACCCCAACACATTTTGTTTCTTGTAAGAGGATAATGTCTGGATTCTCTACATGAATGTTGTCTCGAAGGGTCCTTTGTTTCTACCTTCCATTAATCCCTCTAATATTCCAAGTGATGATCTTCATCATGATGAGTTGGGGGGTGGATTGAGGTACCCTTCCGTGAGTCTGTGGATCTACCTTGAGTTGATCATGTAGTTTCCTACTTCTTTGATGAATTGATGTGTTGATTTGTGGCCCCGATGCTTGCTTTCACGGGAGGTACATCTCGACTCGGAGGATGGGTCTAAGGATATTCCTAGTCGTGAGGTGGATCCTCCAATAGAGTCAATAAAAACTTTATGCACTTTTCTGAGTTATTCTATTGGGATGGTTTGCATCTCCTTTCTGTTAAAGGCTTCCTCTAGTTTCTCCAGGTCTATATCTTCTAAATTGTGTTCATCTAGTTGCATTAGGGTGTCCCCCCCATCCTCTAGATTGTCCTCATTTTGTTGGGATACTGGGCTTGTTTCTTGGTTTTGTTATTTGGTTGATTCCGACTATTGCTTGGATTTTCCCTTGTCCTTATCCTGGTTTCCATTCTTGTGGGGATTTTCTACATCTTCTTCCTCTAGGAGCCGGTTGAGGATGTCAAAGGAATTTATGGTCAAGAATTTCTGAGTGCTTTCTTGATTTTGTTTTCTGGAGGGTTGTTTTTTCCTCCCTGTAACCATGGTGTAGCCATCCTTTTGCTTCCCCTCCCCTTATTTTGAGTTTTGAGCATTCAAGGGACAGTCACGGAAGAGGTGACCATGCTCATGACATTTTTTGCAGTGGAAGGGGATGTGCTCATAGTTCATGGTTTTATTCCAGTCTTCATCTTGGTATTCTAGGGTTACTAAGCCTGGTAGGGCCTTCGATATATCCATGTATACACATATTTGGGTGTAGGAAGATTATTTTCTATGCTTTGTTGCCTCTGATGATTTTACTTATCTTCCCACTGTATTCCCTATTCCCATGAGGATTTCCTCTAGCCAAAATTCTTGAGGTAGGGAATATAGTGTGATCCAAATTGGTGTAATGGTGAAGTCCTCTTTCTCTGAGCTAAACTGATCCATCTAGAACCTGAGGAATAACCCTGCAGAGTTGTAGAAATATGGCCCATTGTAAAAAATCATGTCTGTGTCTTCTAAAATGTAGAGGATGATCATGAAAAACCCCTTGGAACTAAGTTGAACTTCGTATTCTCCCTTGGGGTTCCACCAGTCTTTGATCCATTGCATGAGGTCCCTTTCTGATGGCCATAGGCCTAGAAACTTGCCTATGAGAGCATGCTCTCTCATGAACTGGGTGTGTTCCCCAACCCTGGATGAGTTGATGGTGTACCTGGGTGGTTTGTCCGATTGGGGAATACATTTTCCTGGTTCCCATCCACAAGATTCCTTTGGATGAGATGTGCTCGGTTCCACTTCCATTTCTTTGCTGAAGCTTTGTTCCTTGGCTAAGATTTGTTCCCGTGGGTGGGGAGATGGTTCAAAAGCTAGTTGCTTGGCTCTCATTCCTTCATGGTCATTCATGAACACATTCTTGTAAGAGGGGGGTTGTGCCCCCCCATCCTGGGTTCATCTCCAGAGATCAATAGCTTTGTCTTGGTGCGGCGTTGCGGTCTTGGGTGTGACGACTTCGTCTACTAGAGGAGGTGTTCGCATGTAGAGCTAGGGTTTTCCAGACCTGTTGTTCCTTCCAGATTGCATGTATCTCCTCTTAAATATTCAATTTGTAGTTTACATTACTTTGATCCTTTTTTTCAAGTTTATTCAATATTACAAAATTTTATGATGCTTATCGTTTTTAAGTTCAAAGGGAATATATGAATATAAATATTGCATAAATATAAATGTAAATTTTTTCAATGTGAATAATTGAAATTTAAAATGTATTTAGAAGCACATTAGCATCATTGCATACACAACAAATTTTTTGGACAAACAAAACACCACATAATTCCTTTAAAATATTCTCATTATTATTACATTGCTATCAACTTAACCTTCAACATAATGTAAATAGAGAAATAATCTTCCAACAAGGGAGTCTTATGTATAGAGTCAAATACAATTTTCAGTATAAATAGGTTTCCACTTTCATTATGGTTATTACAATCCTAAAGAAAAGGAACGAAGGAACCATATTGATTGCTCCTAAATGCAAAGGATATAGTGGATGTCTTCCCCTATATGGCTTAAGTACCAAACAATAATATTTCTCTCATGGTAATGTGAAATTAACATCGTGAATCCAAATTATTTTACCGCTTGTCGATTATAGTTACACGTGAAGCCTTGATTATTTACTATCACCTTCCATGTTTTTGATAAAGTTACAAATTGTATATAAACAAAGATAGGGAGCCAAAATAGAATCGTCTATATAATTTTTCACGGAAGTAATATTTAGAGGTTTAGAGGTTTCACGGAAATTTTTAGGGGTTAAATTTTGTCCATGGTTATTTTTTCACCTTTTTTTTTCAAAACAAATTTGCCAATTTGCCAATTTTCATTTTTTCTATATTAATTTTCTCAAACTTTATATGATAAAGTATTTTACTCTAAAAAACGTAAAAAGTTTCTAGATACTATGTAAAATTTTTACAAATTTGAATACTTTTTAAAAAAAATTGCCAAACAATTTATGATCATCGTTTTAAAAATTAGTAATATTCACTAAAATTTTGACACTTGAAGATAAATATGGATCCTTAAAATTTTCTCTGAGAGGCTCCCATTGAAAAATCCATATGTTCCACTAAAAGGAGGGTTCTACATTAGAATAAATAATATAAGATATAAATTTGATAATTGATGGCCACAAAAATCGTGGTTCGACCTCAAGTCCCACTGGATCACCTAACACTACTTAGAACCCACTTGATGCTTTAGAAAAAACATACTTACTATTATCTTTATGTTCTTGCTAATTCCTTTCTAAACTAAAATGGTATGTCTTTATCTGTAGGAAACATAGGCTTTATTTCCTGTAATTGAAGCTTAAACACAAGTGTTACAGGAAAAACATGAGGTGTTACTGGAATGCATTGCTACAAGATTTAGTGAATCCTCTCTCTTGACTTTTGTCAACTCAAGTGTTGTGGCACTCAACTTCTCTTATGACCGTGGCTTCTTATTTATTGTCAACCCTCTAGATTAAATGGGAAATCCTATCTTTCCCTAGTCTAATTTTCTACCATAACATCAAATCCTCAATTTCTTTGTCACTCAACAGAGATCAAAACCCAGATACCAATGCTAGTGATACCAAATTTATACCATTGATCTGGAAAGAAATTAAATTCTTGAATTCACCCATCATTAAGCATTGTAACAAGTTGGTCTTCTGGTAACTGGAATCTCATGATTAAGTGCTTCCATAGTGCGTCTGTCTTCTCTCTGTGCACCTAGCTTCACCAAATTCTCATCATCTTTGCCTAGGTAAGGAATTGAATGCCTCTTTGTTTAATTTCTAGCATGTTGAAGATTATTTTCCTCCTAGTCACTTTAGCTTCTCCACAATGTCCTTCAGGATCGCCAAAGTACCCAAATCCATCAAATCACACCGGAAATATAGTGCATACTTGTTGATATTTAAGACTGTTTAAGGTCTTGAAGACAACGTCGTGAGGATAAATCCTTCTGCGCTTTTAGAGAGGTGGTACTCCTCTTTCTTGATATATGGAAGATTATTCTTATGACCTTAGATGCATGCAATATAAAAACCCAACAAATCTTCCAATAAAACTCCTATATAAGATGTACAAACTCTTATATATTGATGTACTTGTCAAGCACATCATCTTGTTCAATAAAAAGAAAATGGAGTAAATATAACTGGAAAATATTTTATCTAGAGGGTTTTATCTCAACAAAGATTTTTCCTTCCTCTTAAAATAATGTGAATCTAGAATCAACCATGACTTTGCAAGATGAAAGGAAAATAAAATGGATAGGTCTTCAATATTTTTTTGCAGGAATTCTATATTAATATCAAATGAGTTTGTAGAACATCATCTCCTCAAGAATCCATTCATACATCTACCACACAAATTCATAAAAACATATTAACACTTGAATAGTTGTTTGAGGTAGAAATTAATAATAATGTCTAAAACATCCCAAATATAACAAGTTTAACAATGTCTAAAACAAGAGGGCTGCAAAAACCTCAACAATATCTCAATGACAATTAGATAAACTGAATTAAATTTTTTGTTTTTTTACAAACAAGAAGTTTTCTCCTTGTTGGAGACATTTCTATTTTCGGCACACTAGTTCAGTGGCAGTAACACTAGTTCAATGTGAGTTAATTGAATAATTCTATTTTAGACTTTTTTATCTTAGACCATCACTATTATGCATGCATTCCTAATTATAGGATGTCATTGCCTATATGAGTGAAGATAACTCACTCATTGATAAGATCATAATATGCATTGATTCTCATTCTTCATTGTGTATCTCTCTTCCTTTTCTTCATAAGCTTTGTTTGTGTATTCTTTAGCTAGATCTTCTGTGCAGGTTTCCATGAAACACTGACATGGTATTAGAGCTACGCTGCTCGGAGCAAGCCAGACAGGCCAAAGAATAAGGAAAATCAGAGTTTCGGTGAGCTAAATCCGTGGTTGTACCTTTTAGCAGTGATTTCTCCAAAAACATTAACATTTTGAGGAAACGACTTAAAAAGGAAGTAAATAGATCCATTCTACAAGTGGGTTTTCAACCGTTTGGCGAGATTCCTCATCGTTTTCTCATAAAGTAAGCCGAAAGATAGCCTCCTAAAACTGATACAAATCCATGGTTGTACCTTTCTACATTGATTGCTCCAAAAATATTAAGGTTTTGAGGAAACGTCTCGCTTAAGAAGTAAATCGACCCATTCTGCAAGTGGGTTTTCAATCGTTTGGCAAGATTCCTCATTGTTTGCTCAGAAATTAAGTTGGAAGATCGTTTCCTGAAACTGATACAATTTTTCACTTAAAGTGCCCTTTCTGTTGTGATTTCTTAAATTTTCACTTGCAGATTGAGAGTAAATTTTTAGGGGTTCTTAGAAATAGTGGGAGAGGTGGAAAAGACAACTATTATAAAGTCAAACTTGGTGGTAATCCTCACACCATACAATTATTTTGATTGGAAGCCCAAGGAAGAATTCCAACTCAGAAGGAAAGGACTATATAATTTGACGACGGCGACAGAAACAAAACCTACATAAGCGATTGAGAAGATGAGATGGGTGAACCATAAGGATGAGGCCACATGAATACTTCTTGAGTTAATCTCCAATGATCTATGGTTTCATGTTGCTGCATGCAAGACTCCAAACAAGATTTGGACCACCTTGGAAGGACTCTTTAGAAAGCAGGATGAGATGCAAGGTCATATGCTTGAGGTAGAGCATGCAAGACTCCAAACAAGATCCGGACCACCTTGGAAGGATGTTAGAAAAATAGGACCGCAGAGCAATAAAATAAAACAAATGCAGAAACAAAACACAGAAGACACACAATACAAGAGAGACACAGATTTACGTGGTTCACCCAGTGTGGGCTACGTCCACCAAAGAAATTGCCAAGTCCTTTCCTTTACTATTTTCCAACAAATGAAGGGATACAACCTACATCAAAACCCACTGTAACTTCCTCTTCTTTCTCTCACAGTCTCCTCTCTCAGAATACAATATATACCATCAACCATAGCCGCAATACATTTCCCTCATAAAAGAGGGTTGCCTTCTAGGGAAAAAAATCCTAACATAATCTCTACCGTTAGATCTGAGACCTTATAATGAACGGTCCAGATTTACAATGAAATTACAATATACTTTTACAAGGCAATTTTTGCTTTAGGGGCTTCGCCTCCGAACCCCCGTTTGCCCCCAGACCCCCAGCCAGGGGAATAGCCCCCCCGGACCTCGCAGAGGGGGTACCCCCCCTCTGCACTCCCCCGCGTGGAAGAGTGTACATACTTCATGGGGTTTAAACACGACTGAAAGTAAAAGACCTCTAAATCAGGAAGATAATAAGGCTCCACAACCAACAATCTCCCACTTGAAGACTGATCTCAACAACTCCACCGCTGTTGTATATGCTGGACTCTGAACCTTCTTGGACCTGACAAATTTCTCATCTTCATATTCATTCTTGAAGACCAACTGAAACTGAGCAAGAACTCAGTTTCTCCCTGGTTACTCCCTTTGTTA
>ML783086.1:455107-475765 GCA_009831015.1 Picea engelmannii | reverse complement strand
CATACTTCAGCTAAGTATAATCAAAATAATTAATTAATAACTTGTAATCAATTAAGGTTATATAATAATTAATTATAATTTAGCCAATGTTTAGGTTTATTTATGAAATTATTCATAGTAATAAGAAAAGGGTCATTACACTTATGGGGTTGTCCTGAAGCCCTACACAACATCCAAGAGTATATTGGTGGCCACCCACCTATTCCATGTAATATCCCCAAGGATGATCCCCTGTTGTATTTATTAATTGTAAACATGTTTTGTAGGCTGGTGAGCCGAGTGTTGATAAGCTGGTGGGCTTATGTGTTTATTAGGCAGGAGAGCCTAAGTGTTAAAGGACAAGAGCCTAATTTTGTATATGTAATTATATAGATCATTAATAAAATATAAACATCGCTTCGTGCAAACTGACCATGAAGAAAGAGTGACATGGGACTAAGTTTCCACAAGGTTGGGTAAGGGAGGAGGATACATGTTTGGGTCTGGGGGCTAAGCTAGGGGGATTACCTCTAAAGGGGATAATAATTTATTATTATTTACTAAAGGCTAAGGTGGATAATTGACCAAGTGTTGTCCTAAGTTCTTTGAAAAGGAATGTGTGCAAAAGGGAACACATGCAGCTCCAGTAACCTGGGCGCGTGTAGTTAAAATATAAAGTGTCAGCTATGTTGGGGGTTCTCCCTCCATTCTTCCATCCTCCATCTGAACCTGAGACCTCCGTCGTGGAACTCTACACCCACACGCATCTCTGGAACCAAGAACCGTGAAGCCGACCTGTGTGGTTTTACTGTGAAGCCTGACACATCCTGGTGATGGCCTGAGCCATGTTGTGTCTTAGTGTGGACTGTTGTCTTTTTTGGATGTCTATACCCAATTTCCTATTGCTGTTGTCACCCGTGAGTTAACCGAATGTTGTTGTTTTTGCTGTTATCCTTACCATGCGGGAATTGAGTTGAAATTGGTTGAAGAAGTGGGTTGTCAGGCCCATGGTTGAATAGGTAGGTTGTTAGGCTCGTGAGAATCTCTCTCCTGGTGAGAGAGTTTATTGGGAAGTGGTTTTATCCCAAAGAGAGTCCATCACTATTTACGGGGCTCTGAGAATTCCTGATTCGACCTATTGCTGAGACCCTGAGAGGGAGGTGAAGCAACTGATGGATTGTGTGATAGTGAAGGTGTATAATCCTGGGTGGAACATGCATGTGGGGAATGAGAGTCCATGAGTAGTGGGCGTAATAAGGCTCCTGGTGAGAGAGTTTGTTGGGAAGTGGTTTTATTCCAAAGAGAGTCCAACAACAGCTACGAAGCTCTGAGAATTCCTGATCTGACCTGTTGCCGAGACCCTGAGAGGGAGATGAAGCAGTCGATGGACTGTGTGATAGTGAAGGTGTATAATACTGGGTGGAACAAGCATGTGGGGAATGAGAGTCTATGAGTAGTGGGTGTAAGAAGGTTCCTGGATAGAATCCTTCCAGTTGCACTGTGTAGTTTAATTGTAAAATCAACCTAGTCTAGGATTCCCTTGCCTTAGGTGGAGCTTAATCCCAACTCGGGGGTGACCCACTGCTGAGCGTGATGAGAAATGTGGTCTATGGCTAGGAGGTTCATGGAAGGTCTGCACGTAGTTGGTGGTGTTACTCCAATTGAAAAGATAAGTATCAGTATGTGCTTAATTTATATGTTATGCATGTTTGTGCTACTGATGCTTGAATGTTATCATGTTTTCTGTTGCATATATGAATTACTGTCTTTTACATTTGAATCTGTATGGTAGCAGTAACTTTGTGTTATGTGTTTTATTTTGATTAAAATGCATGTTAGATATATCTATGTATGTATGTATTTTTGCGTGGTAGTGTTACTCGACCTGTGGATGGCTGGGGACGTTACAATTTGGTATCAGATCTAAGTAAAGTGTCAGAGTAGTGGTAGCATTGCCCAACCTGTTGGTGGCTGTGGATGTTAAAATATGGTATCAAAGCATGGTTTCGACACTTAGCCTGGATGGGCCATGTTAGTGGTTAACGAGACAAATACTTTAGAGTGAATTGTTGTCGAAAGGGACAAAATTCGAGGTTTAGAGTGTCCCTGGGTGCAATGAGTGCATTGACAGAGTCTTTGACTCAAAAATATCAGGAGAAATAGATTGATTTTTCTTGTGAAGGGACGCAAATATCTGTTGCAAGGAGTACATATATCCAAAAGTCGAATAAGTGTCGAAGAAACCCTCTAAGGAGAAAGGGGTTCAAGAAAGAAATCTCAAGAGGAGGAGTGACAACAGTCATCAGATCTATTGTTATAAGGAGTCTAGACCGTTAGATCCGTGTCCAGGAAAGCAAAGGAGAGCGTAGAGGAGTTGAAACTCCCGAAGAGTTGAAGTGGTGAGTCATGATGACATTACCTAAAGGTGATGTGGACCTTTCCTATACCTGCCATGTGCCCCCACCTGGAATGTTTACAACTGTACTATGTGGGCCCTGAGGTTGAATAACATAGTTGAAGGTTGGTGGAACCACGCTGGCATTGATCACAATACGTCAAGATCGATGGCCAGGAGACATTGTGAGGAACCAAGTTACACATAATTTAATTATCCAAGGCGGTCCCACAATCCAAACCATGATTTTCCCGGGGGGTTACGTGTCAGCGTCAGAGGAATTGCGGGACAAAAGGCGGGTTACTCCAAACCGCGGATGCATGCCCCCGTAATTTGAAAGGTGTTAAGTGTTGTTAGAAACCGTGGGTCCCAGTGTACACGTGGTGCCAGTTGTGAAGTTCAGAGACTTGACACTCTGGAAGGATGGTTCATAAGGGAACATAATAAAGAGGTTTCAAAAAGTTTCGTAATGCCGAGGTGACGAGACATAATAATGTCACCAAAGATGACATGGAAGTGTTCGGAAATTAACAGTTCAGGGTGTTGGGGGTGTGTGGATGTGGAATCCTCCGAAGTTCCAAAGCTCCGAAGTCCCGGAGCTCACATGCTTGAAGTTCCACAATGGGTGTCAGGCATTGGATGTTGGGTATTCGTGGATTGTTGATCCACCCTACTTCGTGAGTCCGGTAATCTGAACTCCGAGATATTTTTGTGTGGTGATTTTGAATCTTCCGAAGGCCCGAGTAAGCACCTAGTGATCTAGTGCTTGGTCACGAACCATGATCGCATGGGTTGGGGAATGAGAGGAAGGGGCTAGTGCCCAAAAATTATTGTAGAGCAGAGAAAAGCTCGGAAAGAAAATGAAATCTGAATGTTTTTTCTTAAATCATATTGGCTTATGAATACTGTGATAATTGTTAAGGACTGATGACCTGACAAACTTCGGTTGAATGCACATTGTGTTTGTAGAGTTTAACGAGTGTCAAAAAGGAACCAAATTTCCACTGAGTGCAGAGAAATGGAGGAGGCACATAATGCTTCCAGTTCAGAGAATGAAGTAAAAGGAATGGATGACCATTTGGGAGTTGAAGGATCGAACTCCAATGGGCATGGAGAAGAGATAGATAAGAAAGGGAATATGATGAAAATCATTGAAAGATTACAGAAAGATACCCAGGCTCATCGAGCAGATAACAAAAATCTCATGAAAGCTAAGGAACAACAGGGAGAAGTCAACTTAAAGTTGATGAACAATTTGGAGAGAATAGAAAAGAAGTAGGATAAGGAGAGCGGCTCAAGAAAATCAGGGAGTTACAAGACCCCTGAGAAGAAAAAAAGATCAAGAAGCGTTAGCAAGCATTGTCGTCACTCCCCAAAACATTCCAATAAGGAGGCACACAGTAGTTCAAGCCCATCTCCTACCAGAAAGCACAGGAGATCTGGAGTGGATGAGATGAAGGGAGAAATGAACAAGATTAAGCCTCCTACGTTTGATGGAGAGAACAAGAAGGAGGAAGATGTCGAGACATGGTTTCTTGGCATGAGGAAATATTTCCAATTGCAGAATTATTCCTCTCATGCCAAAGGAAGAATTGTGATGTATCAACTGAAAGGAAAAGCATCCATGTGGTGGGATCAACTGGTGCAGGTGCAACACATTAAAGAGAAGGATATTACCTGGAAATAATTCAAGAGGAATTTCGAAAAGAAATACTTGAATAAAAGATATTATGACAAAAAGATGAAAGAGTTCTTTGAACTCAAGATGGACAACATGACCATTGATGAATACAAATGAAGGTTCTTGGAGTTGTTGAAATATGTTCCCTTCATCAAGGATGAGATTGTCAAAATTCAAAGGTATATGCGTGGAATACCACCTTCCATTGGGGACAAGATTTAGTATGATGACCCTAAGACTATGGAAGAAACTATAAGAAGAGAAAAATGATTATATGAGAAGCAAAGAGAAAAACCTACTTTTGAGAAGGCTTGGGATGACTAGAAGAAGTTTAAGAAAGAGAAGAGGCAAAAGGAAAGAAAACCTCCCTTTTTCATAAACAGTCCTCAAGGGAAACCATCATTTAGAGAGCCGAGAACGACTGAATTAGGGGGAAAAATCCAAGGAAGACACCCATTCAATGTTGGTTCTGTCAGGGGAACCACAAGTACAAAGATTGTCTCCACAAAAATGGAAAAGTAAGAGTTTTCCATAATGTTCAACAAGATGAAATAGTGGAGGACATAGGCAGTAGAATACCAAGAATCTACACAACCCTGGACAACAAGAAAGAATAATATATGTCACACATGATTGAAGTGGAAGGTATGATCAACAACCATGCCTTTACTATTTTAATTGATTCAGGGGATAGCCATAGTTATATAGATCCTAGAGTAGTGGAAAGTTTGCAATTGTCGAAAAGAAAACATGGAAAATATTGGTTAGTGCAGCTGGCTATAGGAACCAAGAGAAAGGTTATGAAATTGGTTAAATCATGTCTAGTGGACATGAATGGAATAAGTACTAAGGAAGACCTGAATATATTACCTTTAGGTTCTTAAGATTTCCTATTTAGTATGGACTGGTTGGACCAACACCATGTCATCTTGGACTATTGTAACAAGGCATTCACTTGCTTGGATGAGGAAGGAAATAGGAAAACAGTCCAAGTAATTCCTAGAGTTGTTGCTATAAGAGAAATCTCAGCAATGCAACTGAAGAAGTTCTACAGGAAAGGATGTCAATTATTTGCAGCCTACTTGGAGGAAGAACCTGAGGATAAGGTGTCAAATATCAAAGACCATGCAATACTAAAGGATTTTGAAGATGTATTCAAGGAGGTACTGAGACTACCACCGAAGAGAGACATTGACTTCTCTATTAACCTAATACCTGGAGCAGCTCCAGTGTCAAAAACTCCTTACAAGATGAGTACACCATAGCTGAAAGAACTGCAGTTGCAGCTTCAAGAGCTTCTGAAGAAGGGGTATATACGCCCAAGTGTGTCACCTTGGGGAGCCCCGGTCTTGTTCATGAATAAGAAGGATGGGACATTGAGATTGTGCATCGATTTCAGATAGTTGAACAAAGTGACTGTAAAGAACAAGTATCCTCTACCACGGATCGATGACCTCTTTGATCAACTGAAGGATGCTAAGATGTTTTCAAAGATAGATCTCAGGTCAGGGTATCACCAGGTAAGAATAAAAGATGAAGACATCAACAAGATCACCTTCAGAACAAGGTGTGATCAATTTGAATTCACAATGGTGCCACTTGGGTTGTCAAATGCACCTGATGATTTTATGTGTTTAATGAATGGGGTATTAAGAGAATATCTAGAAAAGTTTGTCATAGTCTTTTTGGATGACATCCTGGTGTATTCCAAGTCGGAGGAAGAGCATAAAGAACATCTGAGGATGGTGTTGCAAGTGCTAAGAGAGCACCAACTGTATGCCAAGTTGAGAAAGTGCTTGTTTTTATCAAAAGTAGATCCATTACTTGGGGCATATCATTTCAAAGGATGGGATAGCCATGGATCCTGAGAAGATTGAGGCCATCAGAGAATGGTCAGCACCAAAGAATGTGTTAGAAGTCAGATCCTTTATGGGTCTAGTTGGATATTATAGAAGGTTCATTGCGGGGTTCTCAAGGATTTATCACCCTATCACTTCCTTGCAAAGGAAGGAGAAGAAGTTTCAGTGGACTGAAGAATGTGAGAGAATCTTCTAGCAATTGAAGCAGCTGTTAACTAGTACTCCAATCCTAAGGATTGCAGATCCAAATGAAGATTTTGTAGTGTGCACAGATGCATGCAAAGAAGGACTGGGAGGATTCCTCAACCATAATGGAT
The DNA here is from genome assembly GCA_009831015.1 of Picea engelmannii. Taxonomy (NCBI): domain Eukaryota; kingdom Viridiplantae; phylum Streptophyta; class Pinopsida; order Pinales; family Pinaceae; genus Picea; species Picea engelmannii. The sequence goes on along the minus strand of ML783086.1, from coordinate 469,534 downwards.
TTGTAATATGTTATGAGTCCAGGAAATTGAAAGAGCATGAAAAATATTATGCAACTCATGATTTGGAGTTGGTGGCTATTGTTCACGCTCTAAAGAAATGGATGCATTACCTCATGGGAAATAGGTTTGATCTAAGGATAGACCATAACAGTCTGAAGTATTTGTTTGATCATGCAACCATGAATGTTAGGCAGAGTAGGTGGTTGGAGTTTCTTTGTGAATATGAATTTGATATCAAGCATATCAAAGGAAAGGAGAACAAAGTGGTTGATGTGCTCAAGAGGAGAGTGCATGAAGTACATGCTACAACCATTAACATGTACCAAACTGACACTAAGGGAAGGATTTTGGAAGATGCAAATGCAGATTTGTAGTACACAGAGTTGGTAGAAAAGATACATCAAGGTGAGATGCCACAAAAAGTGGAAGATTATAATTTTGGAGTTGATGGAACATTCCTGTACAAAAATAGATCTTATGTACCTAATGTCTAAGAATTGAAACTTATTATTTTGAAATAAATGAATAATGTGCCTTATGATGGGTACCCTGGATATTAGAAAATCGTGGCAGCAGTCAAGATCCATTACTTTTGGTTGGTTATAAATACAGATATTGTTGAATACATTTCCAGATGTATGGAGTGTCAGAAGGTTAAAGCTGAGCACAAGCACCCAACAGGGTTGCTACAACCTTTACCCATTCCTGAGTGGAAGTGGGAGGTAGTGAAAATGGATTTCGTCACAGGATTTCCGAGAACAGGCAAGCAACATGATTCAATCATGGTGGTGGTGGACAAGCTTATGAAAGCTGCCCATTTTATTCCACTAAAGACTACTCACAAGGTAACTAACGTTGCTGATATTTTTATGAGGGAAATAACATGATTGCACGGTATTCCCAAGACAATTGTGTCTAACAGAGACTCGAATTTTACCTCAAAATTATGGAAAGGGTTATTCAAGGGGTTCAGAATGAATCTGAACTTCATCACTGCTTATCATCCCGAGTTTGATGGGCAGACAGAGTGGGTGAATCGAGTAATAGAAGACATACTAAGGATGTATGTGATGGACAAACCATCTAAATGGGAAGACTACCTACACTTGGTAGAATTCGCTTACAACAATGGGTATCAAGCATCCCTGAATATGAGCCCATTTGAAGCACTTTATGGCAGAAAGTGAAATACTCCACGAAGATGGGATAACCCAGATGATAGAGTAGTGGTTGGGCCAGAGTTTCTCAAGGAAATGGAAGAGAAAATGCTAAAAATTAAATATAATTTGAAGGCTACCCAAGATAGTTAGAAAAGTTATGCTGATAAGAATAGAACCCACAGAGATTTTAAAGTGGGTGATCATGTTTTCTTGAAAGTGAAAACCAATAGAAATTCTCTGAAGCTGGGAAACTGTTCAAAGTTGGCAGCCATATTTTGTGGGCCATTTTAAATCCTAGAAATGATTGGACCTGTTGCATATATGCTTTCATTACCTGCATCCATGACTGTACATAATGTGTTTCATGTTTCATTCGTTAATAAATATATACCTAATGCTAATCATGTTATTGATTGGAATGTGATTCAAGTGGAGCAAGAAGGCGTCTTGCAAGTGCATTCTGTGCGCATATTGGACTAGAAGACAAAACAGTTATGGAATCAAGCCATAGGGATTGTAAAGGTCCAATGGACCTAATATGGTCTTGAGGACGTGACATGGGAGGATGAGGATTCTATGCGGGCAAAATACTCACATCTTTTTGAAGATTTTGGAAATCTTTCCGATGTTGTGTAAATAATTGCATTGCGAACAATGCAAACATAAGGGGTGGGGATTGTAATATCCCCAAGGACAAGCCCCTTTTGTATTTATGAATTGTAAACATGTTTTGTAGGATGGTGAGTCGAGTGTTGATAAGCTGGTGGGCTTATGTGTTTATTAGGCCGGAGAGCCTAAGTGTGAAAGGCCAAGAGCCTGATTTTGTAAATGTAATTATGCAGATCATTAATAAAATATAAAAATCATTGTGTGCAGACCGACCATGAAGAAAGAGTGATGGGGGGTTAATCTTCCACAAGGTTAGGTAAGGGAGGAGGCTAAGTGTGTGGGCCTAGGGGATAAGCTAGGGGGATTACCCCTAAAGTGGATAATAATTTATTGTTATTTCCTAAAGGCTAAGGTGGACAATTGACCAAGTGTTGTCCTAAGTTATTTGAAAAGGAACGTGTGAAAAAGGGAACACATGCAGCTCCAGGAAGACAAGTGTTGACCTAGGCGCATGCAGTTAAAATATGAAGCATCACTTGTGTTGTGGGTTCTCCCTCCATTCTTCCATCCTCCGTATGAACCCGAGACCTTCGTCATGGACCTCTACACCCTAACTTATCTCTGGAACCAAGAATCATGAAGCCGACTTGTGTGGTTTTACTGTGAAGCCCGACACATCCTGGTGATGGCCTAAGTCATGTTGTGTCTTAGTGTGTACTATTGCCATTTTTGGATTTCTATACCCAATTTCCTATTCCTGCTGTCACCTATGAGTTAACCAAATGTTATTGATGTTGTTGTTATCCTTACCTTGTAGGAATTGAGTTGAAACTGGTTGAATAAGCGGGTTGTCAGGATCGTGGTTGAAGAGGCAGGTTGTTAGGCCTGTGAGAAGCTCTCTCCTAGTGAGAGGGTTTGTTGGGAAGTGGTTTTCTCCCAGAGAGAGTCCAACACCAACTATGAAGCTCTGAGAATTCCTGATCTAGCCTGTTATCGAGACCCTGAGAGGGAGGTGAAGCAACCGATGGATTGTGTGATAGGGAATGTGTATACTCCTGGGTGGAATAGGCATGTGGGGAATGAAAGTCCGTGAGTAGTGGGCATAAGAAGGCTCCTGGTGAGAGAGTTTTTTGGGAAGTGGTTTTATTCCAGAGAGTGTTTAGCACCAACTACGGAGCTCTGAGAATTCCTGATCCAGCCTGTTGTCGAGACACTGAGAGGGAGTGAAGCATTCGATGGACTATGTGATAGTGAAGGTGTATACTCTTGGGTGGAACATGCATGTGGGGAATGAGATTCCGTGAGTAGTGGGCGTAAGAAGGATCCTGGAGAGAATACTTCCAGTTGCACTCTGCAGTTTTCCTATAACCTCAACCTAGTCTAGGATTCCCTTGCCCTAGGTGGAGCTTAGTCCCAACTCAGGGGTGACCCACTACTGAGTGTGATGAGCAACATGGTCTATGGATGGGAGGTTTGTGGAAGGTCTGGATGTAGTTGGTGGTGTTACTCCAGTTCAAAAGATAAGTATCAGTCTGTGCTTAATTTATATGTTATGCATGTTTGTGCTATTGATGCTTGAATGTTATCATGTATTTCATTGCGTATATGTATTATTGTCTTTCACATTTTAATTTGTATGGTAACAATAATCCGTTTTATGTGTTTTATTTAGATTAAAATGCATGTTAAATATATGTATGTATGTATGTATTTCTGCGTGGTAGTGTTACTCGGCCTGTTGATGGCCAGGGACGTTACAATTTGGTATCAGATCTAAGTAGAGCATCATAGTAGTTGTATCATTGCTCGGCCTATTGGTGGCTAGTAGTGGTATCATTGCTCGGCCTATTGGTGGCTAGGGATGTTACATTCCAACTGGCTTATTTTGGAATTTTTCATGTTAATAAATCTTTATGTACTTCCAGGGTCGTTTTGGGGATCTAAACAATGTTTTCTTGGCTTTCCACATGTCAAACTATACATGGAGTCATGTTTTGATGTCATAATGCATAGTTCTCAAAAATACCTTTCCAACGGGCTATCCCGTGCCTAAAACGGAGATCGTATGCAAAAGTTATGACCCCGAGAAGTTAATGTACTAACTTACCCCAACATGGACGACATGAATTTTGGCGCTTCATCTCCTATGGTTAGGTTTTTGGATGTATAGGGTTTTGGAATTCATGTTTATCATAAAACGACCTTCAGAGCCTCATTGTAATGGTCTTCTTGCGAATGAATGTAGTCGTCACATCTCTTCTCAGAGATAAAGCTGCCACCATTCTAGTGAGTCTTGCACTCTATATTTTTATAGTCTCTATACATTTATTTCATTAATATAAATCATGTATTGTTGTATTTCTCTATTTCTGGCAATTTTATGTGTATTTCATTGTAATACCTCTATTTTTATTTCGTTCCGAAATAATCCGGATCATTGGTATCAGAGAAGGATGCTCTTGATCATTTTCCATTTTATTTCGCCGACGAGGTCCAAGTATAGAAAGTTGGGTCTCAAGCTTGTCTCTCTTAAGGACAATCGCTCTTGCATGCCCAAGAAACCCTCTATGCCAACAAAAAAGAAAACTGGCAGAGTAGAATATGATATTAACATGTTGCTTGAGAAATCTCTCGAGCGACAGTGATCCAAAAAGGATCCAGAGAAGGCTAATAATAAATCATAACTCACAAAGGAAACTCAGAATGCTTAGAATGGCTCTAGCAGACAGAGAAAGGGAAACAATTCAAATTTCCCAAAACTCAATGAAAATGGCATGATTGTGAAGAGAGAATCGTAATCTTTCTAACAATGCAAACAGATCGTCAAACGAAGTTACGGTTTGAACGATATATGCGGTCAAAGTTGTGATCAAACAGGGCCAGTCAACAGGGGGCCACATTATCATCTGTACTGTTGACACCAGGAACTGATAGGGTAGGATGATCTCAACATGACAGATGTTGATGTCAGAATTCCATGTGGAAGCACGAGAGGCTGCAACATGTCACCTGCCAATGGGATTTTCAGGGGTCCATGTGGACTAGTAGAAAAGTGACATGTGGCACCCCCAGGCGATGCCACATGGCACCACCCCAGAAAGAGGCACGTGTTAGGTATGGATTGATGGGGAAATGATGTTAGCATCCAAGTGGATGTATCAGTGGGCACCACATGGCCCAATCAGCGGGCAACACATGGCATCCTCGAAACGTCCAATATCAACCTATGAATGAATTTTGAATTTAATAAAAATGGTAGGCCTGCCAAATCTGGCGGGCCACTCTAATTTTAGAAGTAGTTGGAAGGAATTATAGAAAGTATGATAAATTTAGCGGGGAACAAATATATTTTAATATATATACAACCAACATACCAAAACAGAATCTGGTGGGATTCGACCCCAGAACCTCTGCCGATGCCCAAGCTTTAACAACTTTGCCCATAACTAATGTGCCACAGGTACCTCTTGGTATATCTGCCCGTGGTTATTAATTAAAAGGTGAAATCCACCCAGAGGCAAAGGGAGGCACAAAATGTACGGACCTTTGGGCACAAATTTTGAGGCAAAGAACTATCATCATTGCAGGTTGCAGAGGGCACGAAAACTAAGACATAATTCTTCTTGGGCCTGGGAGTGCCAGAGTTGGATCAGAGCGTGGAGATAGTCATTTTTAAGTAATTCGATGCCACAAATTCAATAGTTATGTATGTTTTCTGATCTGAGCATTAGTTCTGCAACTTGATTTCAAAATGAGGTATATTTATGTATTTGCCAAATTGTTTTGTTGAGTTAATGAAAGAGCCTACCCATTTGAGAGTAGGACCTGGAGATGTAGTCCACCAAGGATGAACTCCATTATCAAGTTTTTGTGTTCATATATGATGCTTACATCTCTTCATTTTTTAGTTTTCCCTTATTTAATGGCGCACTTTAATTTATGCTCATTTAATACAATTATTTATAAGTCACGATGAAAAGATCTCGGATCATGTTGGTATAATAGTAGTCATATTTGATTTGAATGGTTGAGTGTGAATGCTTACTAGGGCCAGACATAAGCAACATGAAGGAACTCTTAAGACTTTCAATCTCGAAGTTGGTCCTGTATCAAGAAGGAAGAAAATGGTAGAAGAGGACAAGCGTGATGAACAAGAGAAAAAATTTCACACGGGCTTTTATCGCATGTCAGAATTGGTCGAGTGAATGTATGGATATTATGAGAAGGGGATGAAGAAGAAAGGGAAGAAAAAGGAAGCACATGTAGGTGATGATGATTCGGTAAACCAAGGAGCTAGAGGAGATCCTCCTTAGCCTCCATCTTCACCTTCGAGTTCTAGTTCTTCTTCCTATGAGAATTCTCATCATTCTCATCATCCTAGCCATAAAGCCTCTTTTAAGAAACCATTATTAATGTTGATGTAAAATTTGCTTTACCTATGTTTAATGGAGATTCTAATCCTAAAAATCTAGATAATTGTATTTGACAGGTTGAAGTGTATTGTCATGTCCAACATATTGATGAAGAGGAAGTTAAAGTGCTACTGGATTCTCTTCGGTTGGAAGGCACCTCTCTCGTATGGTGGGAGAGAAAGCTTCAGGACATAAGTAAGTGTGGTAATCGTATTTCCTCATGGTCGAAATTTAAATCAAAGATAAGGAAACAATTTTATCCATTAGGGTATTTACATAAAGCAATGATGGAATGGAAAACTATAAGGAAAATTAAAGGACAAACTGTACAAAGTTTCACAGACGAATTTACGAAGAAATCTCTTTCATTCAAGATTCCGTTGGATTCTTATGAAACTTTAATGAAGTATATTGGCGCACTTCACAGTTATATTCGTCACACTTTTCTATTGTTTAACCCCACTAGTCTTGACGAAGTTTGTGTGCAAGCCACTCACCTTGAGAATAGGGGGAAACATGTTCAAGAAGATCCCACAAAGAAACCTTCTAATTTCCCATAGAAGACTTTTAAGAAGTTTAAAAGGAAGGACAAGAATACCACTACAGTGACGAGAGAAGGAGGAAAACCATCTTGCACTCATTGCAAGAAGAGAACTCATGATGAAGAACACTGTTGGAAATTGCATCTAGAAAATAAATCGAAACAATTTGGTGGAAAGGGGAAGACAAAGACAGTTGCTATAGTACATCAAGATCTTGGTTTTGATTCAGGAGATGAAGGAAAGATCACAACGGTTGGATTACAAGGTAAATATTCTCTTCATGCTAGTTCAAGTTCCAATGATGATTCTCATGTTGATGAACGAAAGAGGAATGAGTTATTTCACATAAGATTTGTATCTGAACATACTAATATAGATACATTATTTGATCTAGTTCCCAAGTAAACTTAATATCTGAAGCACTTGTCAAAAAAATGGGTCTTAAAACGAAACCACATCCGAAACCTTATCCTCTTGGTTGGGTATGTGACAAAGAAAAACTTAATGGAACCAAACAATGTAGGATTAGGTTTTCTATTGCTTCAAAATTAATTGATGAAGTGGATTTGGATGTTGTACCACTTGATATATGTGGCATAGTGTTGGGAAGTCCTTATCTTTATGATAGAAAAGAAATATTCTTTTGTCATGAGAATAAATACCACCTTACTAAAGGGGGAGTGGAATATATTGTTAGAGCTCAGAACATGAGGGTAAATACAACACTTGTTAGTGCAGGGAAAATGAAAAGGCTCATAAACACTAATAAGAGATATGTACTCATGGTCGTTAGAGAGAAATATGTCGGGACATACAACGCTTTAAAAGGGTGTGATCCATCTCATAAAAAGGAATTAATTGATATGGTATCTAAGTATGATGATATTTTGTAGGAACCAGATGGATTACCTCCTAAGAGGGAAATCCAACATGAGATACATATTTAGCAGGATTCTCCTCTTCCTAATGTGGGAATGTACAGGATGTCAGTTGTGGAGATGACAGAGATCAAGAAGAAGGTACATGGCTTATTGGATCAAGGGGTCATAAGTCCCAATTCATATCCTTTTGGTTCTCTGATCGTGATGGTGCCAAAGAAAGATGGCACATGGTGAATGTGTGTCGATTACCGAGCCTTAAATAAAATCATGGTGAAAAATCGATACCCTCTTCCTCGCATAGATGATTTACTTGATAAATTGAAGAATGTTTTCTATTTCACTAAGTTGTATTTGTGCAGTGGATATCATCAAATCATTGTCACAGAACATGAAGCATGGAAAACTGCCTTTAAAACCAAACATGGATTGTTTGAGTGGTTAGTTATGACATTTGGGCTTTGTAATGTTCTGACAAATTTCATGCATGTGATGAATGATGTATTCAATCCTTTCATAGATGACTTTGTGATTGTATATTTATATGAAATTATTGTTTTTAGCGGGACTTGGGATGCGCATGTGAGGCATGTAAAGCAAGTATTGGATACTTTGTAAAGGGAAAAGATGTATGTAAAATTGTCTAAATGTGAATTTGGCAATACTGCACTTGTGTACTTAGTTTATATTGTAGGAGCAGGACAATTGAAAATTGACCCTTCCAAAATTGATGTAATTGTAAATTGGCGTGGGCCAAAACGTGTAAACAAAGTTCGAAGCTTCTTAGGTGCAGTCCAGTATTGGAGGAGATTCATTCCCAAATTTTCCTTTATAGAAGCTCCTTTGCATGCTGTTGTTCCTAATTTTATACTTTAAGGCTCTAAAGTATACCATCAAGGCATCCAAAAAGGTAGGGATAGTTAATGGGTAAAAGGACTAGTGTAATGGAAAGCGAGATCACAGTTAGTTCCTTAACTGTCTCTGTCTATCTTCCCATTGTTCTTGGATGCTAATGTCCCTTTCAATTACAACCCATGAATGTTCAAGTTCTACCCATGTATTTGTTGTTTGTAAGATGGTATTGAAAAGGTTTAACACAATGCTCGTCTGATCTGATAGACTGAGTTCTATATTAGGCTGTCTGGTAACTGGAATAGTCATGAAAGAAAAGGGTTTCTTTTTATAAGTCAAATTGTTTTTCAAGGGTCGCAGATTTCTGGTTTGAATTAATAAGAACAAAACTTCCAAATTATGGATCAATAGTATAACATAAATGAAGTTCATTTCTAGTATCCGATTCAAACTTAAAAGAAACAGTGCATGGAATGAAGAAAGAAATGGAAATATGTAGTTGTATAACAAAAATGAGGCATCGATTTAAGAGGAATCTCATTTTATGCTAACAGAAGAAAAAATGATGATAACTTCGAAAAAGTATATAATTTCAGAGTTCTAAAATGTTCATAGGTCTTATATCCGTTGACAGTTGATACAGAGGAAAAACTGCAAATGGTTAGATAATCTGAAAGTTCAATCACTACAATAGAAGTTACATCATGAAAGCATTTAACGAAGGTATGAAATAAAAGATGAAATGACAGAGAAACACATAACTCGGGCTTGACAAGATCTGGAATCTTCAATCTATATTGTATTAATTCTGGTAAAATGAAATTTTCACTTTACAATCCCCTCCAGAAAAAATCCCTCTCTTAGTCTTGAAAAATTCTATTTATACAAAATTACCAATCTTAAGACGGTTGGTGATTTCCTAATTCCTAGTGACTAACTATTTGTTAAAAATGGATCAGAAACTGTTTGCATGATCTTCTCCATTTTTTTGTTTTCTTGGAAGTAAAGATATTCCAAATGATACTTTTATTTTGTTGATGGCTCTCCTTCTTTTGATCCAATACATTTAATGCATCTCTCCAGGAGCTGTGTAAAATTTATGGGGGGTTCTGGAAGGTCTTTTGCTTCGAATAGATAAACCTTTCTATGTATCTTGGAAAGACGGTCTTCAACTCCTTTATCTGCAAACGTTATCGACTACAATTTTAAGTTGGGCTGAACTACAACCTGTCTATTAGGGTGACATCCATTTCTCTTAGATGTGAAATTTCTGTTTGAAATTCACTCAAATTTTCTCTAAAATGTAATTGATGTCTTATGATATTTATCTGTCCCATGAGTCCTGTACAATTTCCTTTTCCAATGTTCAACTATCTTTAGTCTAAAAGATCAAAAAATTCTTCGCAATCATCTCTGATTTCCTTGACTATTCTTTTGTTTTCAGTTATGTTGGTTTCCCATAGTTTGAGCATGATGTCTCCTTTGATCTGCTTTGTGGTTGATATTTTCGTAGCTTTGGATGTCTCTTCATTTGTAGAATATATGATTTACTTTTGAAGAGTAACCCTTGCCTCTTTGGCTTCTTTTTCCTTTAGGATAATATTATCGAAGGAATTATCTGCTTCTTGGAAGTAACTCTGTATAATCTCTATCTTGGAAATCAATTTCTGCTGTTCAACTTCTATTTTTGAATGCACTTCCAGTGATTGGGCCTGGAAATCTTTTTGATCTATGACCTGACCTTCCATCAAATTTAACCTAGCCTGTAACTGTTCTGCATTCTCCTTTTGTTGAGCAACCTATACCTGACTTGCTTGTATCTTCTGGTTCATTTCGTCCAAGTTTTTTTTGAGTGATTGAATTTCTAGGCTTTCGACAGCCCTGGTTTGCTCCAAGCTTTTACTCACCTCTTCTTTGATTTTATCCTCAGAATTCCTTAGCTGATCTTGTAATTGAGCTATCATGTTATCACTCTTCTTTATCCTTGTTCTCATGTTTCCCACAGTAAAAAAGTTTGTTGTTGCCATGGATCCCATGGAACTTGCTATCTCTGTAGCAAAATCCTCTTCCTCTAAATTATGTCCATCTATCATGACTTTATGATTTTTAACCATATTCCTCTCCTTCTTATGCATCTCTTGTTTCATAACAAATTTCCTTTTTCTACCGAAAAAATAATCAGAAGAAGGAATCTCATCTATGGGGATATAGGTGAGTTCGTCAACAAATAGAGCTCTTGTCTATGGGAATCCAAAAGCGGACTTTAAGGGGGTTAATGAAGCTATAGGACTTCCTAGCTCTGTAGATCCTTTCCCTCCTATTTCCTTAGGTGTATTGACATCAATACCAGGTGACGAAGGGGGGTTAAGCTTACTGGACTTGGGTGGTCTCCCGGACCTTTTCTCTACTTCGGTCTCTGCCTTTTTTGTCTGCAAGGTCTCTTTGATTGGTGGGGGCCTTTCGGTATCCTGTGGGATTTTTTCGGGATTACCCTTCTTCTTTGCTTCCCGTTCGAAGCTTGGGGGGACACTTTCTTGCTCCTAGGAGAGGATGATTTCTTCTCCTTTCAGTACTTGGGTAGACCACTCCATCTATGTTTCTAAAAGGTCTGAAAGCTAGTTTGCAGGTCGGACGACAGTGTCTGTACTCGTTCCAACACCTCTTTATAAGTTTTAGTCCCCTTGAACATGTCATCCCAAGGGGAATCCTCATGTTCATATGCTTTCATATTGTAGTGTATCAAGTGTTTGTTCACTAGTTGATAAGGGTCATGCCTTTTGTACTCAATATTTAACAATTTTACTTCTTCAAGTGCTTCTGCTTCCACCTTGGAATGGCCCAAATTTTGTAATGAAAATTTCTCGATGTGCACAGGGAAGATTGTCCAAGACTTCTTTTGATCCGCCTTTAGCTCTATTCCGACACCGCCTTTCACTATTTTGTGTGCTACTTCCCTACACACCAGTCTATCTGGGAGGAATTTTGGAAGCACATGAGGGGGAATTGAGCACCCATAAACCCTGATGTAGGAGAAACTTTCTTCAATGAACCAGTCTGCTATTGGCTTGAGATTTTTTGAAACTGTTTCAGAGATGCGAGGAGGGTCACAGCCAAAAAACATTTTATGAATTGGTATTACCAAGAAATGAAAAAATTTGTAAAATGATTTTTTTGCATTTTCTTCCCACAGCTCATAGTGGTACTCATGAATGGGTTTGAGGCAAGTTATGTTCCAACTCCATTTCATCAGGGGAAATGAAGTCATAAAAAAAATTACGTCCATGATATATTCCAACATGTAAAAGGCCATTGGTTGACCTCAGGATCTTGCAACTTTGTAATTTGAAACCTCTTTGGCTATGTTATCGGACAAAATATTGTCCTAGTTGAAACTAAATACTTCTTATGCTTCCTCTAAAAAGGGCACCCATTCTACGGGGAAATGACAGGGATTCATTTTGCCGAAGACTCTGCACAACATCATGGCTACATAAACCATGTACTCATTCAAAGAAGCTGTGGCATAAATTCCATGGGTATCTGCCCTAAATTTTGATGGACATCTTGACTAGCCTTTGATTAAATCAGGGTAAGTTTGGTCTGCCTCAATGCATTCCTTTCTCTGAAATTCAGCTATAAATTCAGCATTGTAAATGAATTTAGGATTGGGTGAGCGTTTGTACATAACCTCGATATGTTCAGGTCTGAATGAGCCGATGATGGCCCCTTGGTCATTTAAAATTATTCTCGTTGGAATATAAACCTTCTCTAAAGCCCAACTGATCATGTCATTGTATGCCATGAGTTGTGGGTGTGTTGCAATCTTGTGAATTTCTAATTCTGCTATGTCCCGAAGGTGATTCTCAAAATCGTTAAGGGAATTTTTTATCTCGTAATCCAGATTTTCATAGATTTGTCTCCAAGATTTGATTGAGTCGATAGCATGTGGCGTGGTGTCGGATATGACATCTCCCTCTGGGCTAGAAAACTCAGCTGTATATTCACTCTTCTTGGATCCCTTCTTTGGTTCCATGTCTTTTGTATTGAAATGAAAACCTGTCACGGAAGAGAGGTGTGTAAGCTTGGCTGGATGTGAATTACTCCTGATAGAAAGAGCGAGAATAAGTTTCAAAACACAGACCTTTAATTTTCTTTTAACTCATTTTATGGTGAAAGTACTGACGCAACTACCAAGAATTTAATACCTTTAATGCAAAGAATATTTCTAAGATATGCATTTGTGTCACATAAATCACCATCTATCCATTATTAATGTGGTCGTATTTCAACAATTCTAAAGTCAAAATTCAAAAGATCTCGTTCAACAGAAATTGAAAAAAAAAAACCTAAGAAGTTTAATTACCATTAAATGTATTTTTAAAACAAAGTTAGCTCTTTTTAAACATTGGTATTGAGTTGAGACTTCGCGTTTTGGGGTTTCGGGAATCATGCTTACATGAAGTATGTCACCACTAAACCCTGGATCCCAAAATCACGATGGGATTAGTTTTAGGCCTTAACTTCGGTATTGAGTCGGGACTTTGCGTTTTGGGGTTTCGGGGATCTCTCTTACATGAAGTATGTCGGCACTAAACCCCAAATCCCAAAATTGTGATGGGATTAGTTTTTTAATTAATCAGGATCAAGACTAACTTCCATTTTTTTTCAGGAAATCGAGAATCAAGATTTCACGATTTAAAATGTATTGAAAACGTGTTGTTATGAGTAAACCCGAATCCTGAAAGGTTAAAAGATGGTTAATTAACTCCTTTAGGGTTTTAATTTATCGTTAGTAAAATTACTTTACGAAACGTGCATCTAGACTTTAGAAACACTTGAGATTTCTATCTTTTATTATTAAAAAATAAAATCATTTCAGGATTTCGATACCAAGCTTTTTGGGACTAATAGCGAGGATTATACCTTATGAAAAGCCGGATCGCGGAAAATAAAAGTTTTAGTCTTAGAGATAAAAAATTTAAGACCTGGTTTCAACATAGGCTCCAATTGGGGACCTCGTCTCGTTGTGGGACGAGGAGAACGGGTGGACTTAGTGCCTTTTATTGGGTAAATGGGGTCAGTTATTCTAGTTTGTGAGACATAGTTGTGAAAATCCTACTAGGAGGATAAAGATTTCAACCTTAACTTTGATGAAATTTCAAGATTAAAACATTCGACAATATCAGGATAGGCTCATATAGATTTCCCTTCCTAACAACTAACCTCAGACTTGTGCAAGATAATCGAAACAAGATTAGTCATTCTACCAGTTTTTTATTTGATCGTACTTGCATCAAGAGACTCTTAGAGTGTAATTTGGAATCCCATAATATTTAAGTGTAATCTGGTTGAAAGGAGAAAATTACTAGAGCATCTTTCAATTCGTGTATAACAACCTTGTCCGGTATGTAGACATTGCTTCACTGCTAGTGGGCCTATTCAGTACCCCGGTGAAGTTATCAGATTTTCCACATTGAATTTCCTTTCACCACTTCATTATTTTTAGCATTTAAATGCTGAGATGAGGGCAATCATATAATGAATTTTCTTTCATCATCTCTTTAGATTAGATGGGGGCAATCGATAACGAATTTCCTTTCACAATCTCTTTAGATACACTTTTGTTATGAAGTGGGGGCAATCAATAAGTATATAACATACTCAGGGAAAATATACTGCTTGAATTTTTTTTTACAGCAAGGATCTGTCAACTGATTTAAATAGTTATGATTTAATCTTATTTTGTCCCTAAGACACTTTAACCTTATGGATAATCTGAGAGAAAACTTATATATATATATTTTAAAATCTCTTGAGCGAAAATGATCATTTTATTTATGCTAGAATGACTAAAAAGGTTAGGATTAGCCCATACATACTTCCGCCTCAGCTAGAGTTTAGGATAAACATAGAATTTTGCCTATCCTTGCTTTGAAAGTTAGTCTTAACGTTTCCGAAATTAAGATGAGACCTT
>ML783086.1:423594-453594 GCA_009831015.1 Picea engelmannii | reverse complement strand
GGGACAGCCGAATCTGGATAAAATATTTTCCTCTAGAAAATTGTTTACAACTGCGTCAGTTGCGTTTCTTGTGGCAATAGCTTCCACCCACTTAGTAAAATATTTTGTTGCAGTTAGAATCCACTTGTGCTAATCACTGGAATGTGGGTGAATATCTCCGATAAAATTGAGACCCCACTACTGAAAAGGGGCTTCGGTTTTAACTAGAATTAGAGGTAAAGATGGGACTTTCTGTTTACTTGTAAACAACTGACATGGAACACAAGTTTGGACTTTGGTGTTTACATCTGTGAAAATTTTGGGCCAGTAATATCCAACTCTTAAGATTTTTTAAGCCATAGCTCACCAAGCGTGGTGTCCTCCACACATTCCCTCATGAAACTCATCTATAACCTTTTCAGTTTCGGTCTCGACTAAACAACTCAGCAGGAAACCCAGGGGATCCTTCCAATATAATTTTTCGTCTACAATACAATATTTTATAGCATGTAGCTTCAGTGCCCTGACTTTAGATGGGGTTAGTTCATTGGGACATTGAAAAGTCAATAGGTAAGAAACAATATCGCGGTACCAGACTGAAGAAGAAAACCTGTCTTCTATGGCAACCGTAGGTGTAGCGAAGTCGAGTTCATTTATCTTTAGAAAATCCTCATCTTCTTGCAGTTGATTGATTCCAAGTGCCTGCAAGTTGGATTCGACTAACAACTTAGCCAGACCTTGGCCTTTAATGAGTTTTGTTGGTTTGACTTCAAGATCGAACTCCTAAATCTTGGCTAGCCATCTGCCTCTTCTCCCATCACTATCCGGCTGAACCAGTATGTCTTTGGCAGAGCTTGTAGGAACATAGGCTATGATCTTCGAATGTAATATGTATGTTCTGAAGGCCTTGAGAGACTTTACCATTGCGTAAGCTTGTTTTTCTAGTATATTATATTTCAACTCCGCATCTCTCATACTTTTACTGAAAAAAGAAATGGGTTGTTCAAAGCCTTCTTTGTTTTTTTGTAACAATTCAACTGCAATAGTGTGTTCGGAAGCGAAGGAAAAAATCAGAAATTCTTTTGTGTAATCAGGACTTGCCAAGACTGGTGCTTT
Organism: Picea engelmannii; assembly: GCA_009831015.1. Taxonomy (NCBI): domain Eukaryota; kingdom Viridiplantae; phylum Streptophyta; class Pinopsida; order Pinales; family Pinaceae; genus Picea; species Picea engelmannii. The sequence goes on along the minus strand of ML783086.1, from coordinate 452,499 downwards.
GCTGATAACTTTCTTGATTCGTTGAAAGGATTCTTTCACTTCGCTTTTCCACTTCGTCTCACTGTTCTTTTTTAACATATATGTGATCAGTTTCACAATTTCGGCGAAGTTAGGGATGAATCTTCTCAAGAAATTTATTTTTCCTAAGAAATATTGAATTTCTTTTACATTCCTAGGGATATTTATGGTATCTATTGCTTCAATTCTTTTGGGATCAATTTTGATTCCATCTTTAGACACTAGATGACCTAATAGCTTACCTTCTTGCATAACAAAATGAAATTTTTTGGGATTGAGGGACAAAACAAATTTACGACATTTCTCGAAAGTTTGCTTCGGGTGTACTAAATGTTCTGCATCAGATTTTGAAAAAACAGTCAGATCATCGAGATAGATAACAACAAATTTATCTCTCTCACCCATGAAGGTGATGTCCATGGCTCGTTGGAAGGTTTCCCCCGCATTCATGAAGCCAAAAGACATTTTATCGTACATGAAGGTACCCCAAGGGGTAGTGAAAGCCATTTTTTCCTTATCATCTTGGTGTACTGCGATCTGATTGTAACCTAAAAAACCATCAATCATTGACATTCTGTTAGCTCCAACTACTTTCTCTAAGATATGGTCCATCTTAGGCAATGGATAATTGTCTTTGAGTGATGATTGGTTCAGGTTTCTAAAATCAACACACAGTCTCATTTCACCATTTTTCTTTCTTACTAGGACTAGATTAGCTACCCACTCGAAATATCTTAGTGGGATGATGATTTTGGCGTCTAAGAGTTTTTTGACCTCTTTTTCTATTACTGGTAGTAGGATAGGGTTTATCTGTCCGAGATTCTGTTTAAAGGGCTTGACACCAGGTTTCAAAGGAATTTTATGTTCGATTATAGAAGTATCATAAGTTCTCAATTCATCGTAAGAACAAGCGAAAACGTCTTTATACTTTCTAAGAAACTCACCGTATTTACTTTTGTTTTCTGGGGACAGGTATTTGGATAGTTTCACCAACTGAGGGTTTTATTTGGTACCTATGTCACAATCCTCAACCTCTTTAGTTTGAGGTTGTAAGGTGGATCTTAATGGGATATCGTCTTGATTAAATAACCTTTCCAAGGGAATCAGGCCCTTGGGGATCTGGTTATTTTTTAGAACAAGCATTCGATGATTGGTGATTTTATCATGAAACTCCTGGGGGTCTTCCCCTTCATGCATGATCCAAACAGGATCATTTTGGTTTTCTTGGTCGGCATGCGTTTCGACAAACTCATCTATCGATTCTAAAAATTTACGCAGTTGTTCGTCATCCTCAAAAACTTGCCAGTGCTGTATGTTATTGGGTATGGAAGGTTGGTGTCTCATTTGTATATGGTACTTTAGTTTGAAAGCGGTGGGAGGTGTGAAGGTTGAGGCTGCTTTGGCTAATGCATCAATCTGTTGGTTTTCAGTTCTTGGAATGTAGTGGACTTTGACAGAGGAGAATAAATTTTCGATTAGATCCCAGATGCAATTCCTGTAAGACCTCAGCCTAGGATGTTTGTCCTGGTACTGTCAGTTTACCTATTTTACGATTAGCTCGGCATCACCAAAGATTTTGAGGTTTTTTATTTTCATTCTCCTAGCGACTTCTAACCCTAATACTAAGGCTTCATACTCGCATACATTATTAGTGTGGTCCACATTCCACTGGAGTCTATAGGAAAAAAGGATTATGAATTGATTATTAGGGGCCACAAGGAGTGCCCCAACTTTGGATCCAAGGTAAGATGAAGCGCCGTAAAAAAAAATCTTGCACACACCAGTGCTATATACATTTATTTTTATTTTTTTCTGTTTCTATTTTTTCTTCTGTACTACTTTCATCTATACCTAAAAAAATATCATCATCAATGGACAAAATACAATTACCTAGATCCTAATCAGCAATATATACAGGGTGGTTATTCGGGTTGCGCAGATCACTTACCGTGAATGCCAACCTGGTCTCTCTGTACAGGCACATGAAATATCCTCCAAAAACTGGGATTTTAGCATATGTCATATCAAGCTGGAGAGATCCCCCAAGCTTGGCACCCCAGGATCTAGATAACAACATACCATATTTTAGAGGGATATCGGCGACCACTATGTCCATGAGAATGCTTTTCGCAGGTATTTGTGCCAGATTTACCACCAAGTCTTTAATCATGCCTATACACTTAACTTTTCTTGAATCGAAAGAATACAAATCTCCATAAGGCCTAGTGATTTTGAGACCCAATTTATCCATAATGGATTTAGGCATTACATTGTGGGATGCTCCAGAATCGAGCATACAGTTGTGGAGTAGTTGGTCGAACAAGGTTAACGTGATATAGAAGGGGGCAACATTGTCTTTGGCACCTTCAAAATGTGGACCAAAAACTATGTTCGGTTTGTCATCTTCTAAGTTAATGACATCGGCTTGGCTTTCATCTTCTGAAAAACTAATCATCTTGGTGATTTGTTTTCTGTAGATGGGATTTTTTTCCAGCTCGATAAGAGGTATGGTGATCTTGATTTTATTGATTTCATTTTCCAGATTAAAACTCCCCGCAATTTTTTCGTTCTCTATGGTTTGGGCTTCGGTCCCCTTCTTATCATCTTTACTTTGTGGTGAAGGTTTCTTTTCCATTGCAGGAACTTTTGATTTCTGTGTTTTGATTGTGGGTGTTTCAACTGCCTTAGTCTTGGTAGGCTGTGTGTCCATTATGTTAGTTTTTTCAATCTTCTTTTCAACATTTTTTGAAACTATCTCACCTGTCTCGCTCCTCGACAAGATATTTTTGATTTGGGCAATTGAAACACTCTTGTTTCTAGGCCTTAGATTGTACTTCTATTGAAGCTCGACCATTATACCATCAGCAATACCCTGGTAGGTCAAATCTTCATAAGTACTACTGTTTAGGTCATTTTCCAATCTATTTTATTTATTTAAGAATTTTTCATAATCTTGTCTCGATAAATAGGGTTGTGGCTCATCATCACCCAGATTGTTTATATCTTCCTCTAATTCCTTGAAATCTTCTAAATCTTCCTATCTAATGAAGTTTTCACTCTTGAAGGGGGTTGGGATTTTCTGATCCTCATTCTTAATCTGTCTTTGTGGGACTTGAGGATTGGGATTCCTTCTGAAATCCTTTTTGGCAAAATGATCTTTTTTTGTCTGATCTAATTCCATTTTCGAAATCCTATTAGACAGTTCTTTAATTATCCTAGCCATGTCGTCCATTTTGTCTCCCGAAGATCTTCTTGACTTAGAAGATCCTCCTTGTTCTCTGTATCTTCTGGTTTCTTTGTTCCCAGCCTCCATTTTGGCTTTTAGCTTTCCTGAAGCCATCAAGTTTGATTCAATTTACAGGGCATCTTCTTGCATCTTGGTGAGGTCTACTGATATCCTCTCTCTTAATAGTAAGGCGAAATCAAGGTCAAAAGCTCCAACGAAAGTTACTTTCGTTGCAGGCTAAGAAGGTTTGACCTCGATGGGAGTTTTATTATACAATTTATTAAATATTTGGGTGAAATCAAGAACTGATTCATAATTTTTCTTTCTAAGAGCCCCGGATTCAGTCAGATAATAGAGGTGATCTTTTCTTTCTCCCCATTGTATGATGAAAGAACTTTTGAGTTCATCGTATGACCTTAAAGATCCCGCTGCTAAGCCTCAGAACCAGATTCTGACATTCCCTTCGAAAGTTTGTACTAAGATTCTGGAGTAGACATCTTCGTGTTTGAGTCCTAGGATATCGATGAATTGGTCAAAGAAATTGATGTGTTCTTGTGCGGTTAAATTGCCTTCCCCTGTAAATTTTGGGATATTTTTCATGTAATTTTCTGGAAGTTCATGTAGGGGAACCGAGAGGACAAGAGGGGCATATCTGGTAGCCACCTTAGAAAAAATTATAGGGAGTCGTACTTGGCCGCCTGCTGCTCCTCTTGCAGCACCACCTACAACACCGCCTCCAGCCCCCGCACCTCCTTGCATAGCCATTGATAGATTTGAGGCTGAAACTTGGAGTGTATGAGGAGAAAGCTCACAGAATCTTGGTAGATTTTGGGTTGTACTTGAATGTGACAGAAAGGTTGTGGAGAACTGATCATCAAGTCACATGAAACTGGAGAAAGAAGGCCCAAGATGAAGAGAACTTGTTTCTCCAGACTTGTAGGACGAATATATCAAAGAATCGACGGGGATTAAATCAGGATACACAGGGCATTCGTTGGAGCGCTCGGTAGTAGGAGTGTGGAATTCAGGAAAAGAAAATGTATCGATTGAAAGGGGGATGGAGACATATCTCTCAAGTATTCCTCTGTCATTCGACCATGTAGAATTAGTTTGATAGATGGTATGTGTCGGTGAAACGATTTGTCTAAGAAATCTTCTTGATTTTAAAATCTTTTCTGGATCAGATACTGGCAAGGTCTGGTTGTCGTCCAAGTTCTTTTTGGTGTTATTTCAGCTAAAATCCAGTTTACTTATCGTGGAGTCACCATGAAAGATAAAAGTAGGCTTAGAAGGTTTTTCGATCTTTGTTCACTATCAAAGAAAGAAAATGTCAATGTCGTTCTTCCCAGGGAAAATATTCGTTTCTTCGTTCCCTGACAACAGTGCCAAAAAGATGTTGTTCCTGAGTTCATACTTTAAGGCTCTAAAGTATACCGTCAAGGCATCCGAAAAGGTGGGGATAGTTGATGGGTAAAAATACTAGTTTAATGGAAAGCGAGATCACATTTGGTTCCTTAACTCTCTCTGTCTAGCTTCCCATTGTTCTTGGATGCTAATATCCCTTTCAATTACAGTCCATGAACGTTCAAGTTATACCTGTGTATTTGTCAACGATGATTTTAAGGATGGAAATTTATTTTAAAATGTAGAAACCTTGGCGAATCTTACTAATCCTTTATATACCAACTATAAATGTTAGGCGATATTTTTGTAAAAATATTCAAATTTCTAAGGATTTTATATAGTTTTATAAAATTTTGGCGATTTTTAAGGTAAAATAATTTTATCCTATAGAATTTGGGCGAATCATTTTTAAAATAGCAAATCTTGTTTTTGGAAAAACCATGGAAAATTAGCCCATGAGCGAAATTTAGCCCCTAAAATCATCTATGGTATTTGTTGTTTATAAGATGGTATTGAAAAGGTTTAACACAATGCTCGTTTAATCTAATAGACCGGTTTCTATATTAGGATTTCTGGTAACTGGAACAGTCATGAAAGCAAAGGGTTTCTTTTTATAAGTCAATTTTTTTTTCAAGAGTCACAGATTTATGGTTTGAATTAATACAAACAAAACTTCCAAATTATGGATCAATAGTATAACAAAAATGAAGGCCATTTCTAGAATCTGAGTCAAATTTAAAAGAGACAGTGCATGGAATGAAGAAAGAAATGGAAATATGTAGTTGTATAAAAAAAATGAGGCATCAATTTAAGAGGAATCTAATTTTATGCTAACAGAAGAAAAAAGGATGATAACTTCGAAGAAGTATATAATTTTAGAGTTCTAAAACGTTCATAGGTCTTATATTCACTAACATCTGATACAAAGGAAAAACTGCAAACGGTTAGATAATCTTAAATTTCAATCACCACAATAGAAGTTACATCATGAAAGCATTTAACGAAGGTATGAAATAAAAGATGAAATGACAGAGAAACACATAACTCAGGCTTGAAAAGATCTAGAATATTCAATCTATATTGTATTAATTCTGGTAAAATGAAATTTTCACTTTACAATCCCCTCCATAAAAAATCCCTCTCTTAGTCTTGAAAAATTCTATTTATACAAAATTACCAATCTTAAGATGGTTGGTGATTTCCTAATTCCTAGTACTAACTATTTGTTAAAAATGGATCAGAAACCGTTTGCATGATCTTCTCCATTTTTCTGTTTTCTTGGAAGTAAAGATCTTCCAAACAATACTTTTATTTTGTTGATGGCTCTCCTTCTTTTGATCCAATAGATTCAATGCATCTCTCCAGGAATTGTGTAAAATTTCTAGGGGGTTCTGGAAGGTCTTTCGCTTCGAACAGATAAACCTTTCTCTGTATCTTGGAAAGACGGTATTCAACTCCTTTATCTACAAAATTTATCGACTGCAATTTTAAGTTGGGATCAACTAACAACCTGTCTATTAGGGTGACATCCATTTTTCTTAGCCGTGAAATTTCTGTTTGAATTTCACTCAAATTTTCCCTAAAATTTAATTGATGTCTTACGATATTTATCTGTCCCAGGAGTCTTGTACAATTGCCTTTTCCAATGTTCAACGATATTTTGTCTAAAAGATCAAAAAATTCTTCGCAATCATCTTTGATTTCCTTGAGTATTCTTTTGTTTTCAGTTATGTTGGTTTCCCATAGCTTGAGCATGATGTCGCCTCTGATCTGCTTTGTGGCTGATATTTTCATAGCTTTGGATGTCTCTTCATTTGTCGAATATATGATTGCCTTTTGAAGAGTAACCCTTGCTTCTTTGGATTCTTTTTTCTTCAGGATAATATTATCGAAGGCATTATTTTCTTCTTGGAAGTAACTCTGAATAATCTCTATCTTGGAAATCAATTTATGTTGTTCAACTTCTATTTTTGAATGCACTTCCAGTGACTGGACCTTGAAATATTTTTGATCTATGACCTGACCTTCCATCAAATTCAACCTAGCCTGTAACTATTCTGCATGCTCCTTTTGCTGAGCAACATGTACCTGAATTGCTTGTATCTTCTGGTTCATTTCGTCCAGGCTTGTTTTGAGTGATTGAATTTCTAGCCTTTCGTCCAAGATTTTACTCACCTCTTCTCTGATTTTCTCCTCAGCATTCTTTAGCTGATCTTGTAATTGAGCTATCATGTTATCACTCTTCTTTATCCTTGTTCTCATGTTTCCCACAATAAAAAAGTTTGTTGTTGCCATGGCTCCCATGGAACTTGCTATCTCTGTAGCGAAATCCTCTCCCTCTAAATTATGTCCATCTATCAAGAATTTATGATTTTTAACCATATTCCCCTCCTTCTTATTCATCTCTTTCTTCAGAACAAATTTCCTTTTTCTACTAAAAAAATAATCAGAAGGAGGAATCTCATCTATGGGGATAGAGGTGAGGTCGTCAACAAATAGAGCTCCTGTCTGTGGGAATCCAAAAGAGAACTATAAAGGGGTTAAGGAAGCTATAGGACTTCCTAGATCTGTAGATCCTTTCCCTCCTATCGCCTTAGGCATATTGACATCAATACCAGGTGACAAAGGGGGGTTAATCTTACTGGACTTGGGTGGTCTCCCAAACCTTTTCTCTACTTCGGTCTCTTCCTTTTTTGTCTGTAAGGTATCTTTGATTGGTGGGGGCCTTTCGGTATCCTGTGGGATTTTTTCAGGATTACCCTTCTTCTGTGATTATTGTTCAAAGACTGGGGGGACACTTTCTTGCTCCTGGGAGAGGATGATTTCTTCTCCTTGCAGTACTTGGGGTAGACCACTCCGTCTATGTTTCTGAAAGGTCCAAAAGCTAGTTTGTAGGTCGGACGACAGTGTCTGTACTCATTCCAACACCTCTTTATAAGTTTTAGTCCCCTTGAACATGTCATCCTAAGGGGACTCCTCATGTTCATATGCTTTCATATTGCAGTGTATCAAGTGTTTGTTCACTAGTTGATAAGGGTCATGCCTTTTGTACTCAATATTTAACAATTTTACTTCTTCAAGTTCTTCTGCTTCCGCCTTGGAATGGCCCAAATTTTGTAATGAAAATTTCCCGATGTGCACAGGGAAGATTGGCCAATACTTCTTTTGAGATTCCTTTAGCTCTATTCTGATACCACCTTTCACTGTTTGGTGTGCCACTTCCCTACACACCTATCTATCTTGGAGGAATTTTGGAAGCGCATGAGGGGGAATTGAGCACCCATAAACCCTGATGTAGGAGAAACTTTCTTCAATGAACCAATCTACTATTGGCTTGAGATTTTTTGAAACTGTTTCAGAGATGTGAGGAGGGTCACAGCCGAAAAACATTTTATGCATTGGTATTACCCCAAAATGAAAAATTTCGTAAAACAAATTTTTTGCGTTTTCTTCCCACAGCTCAGAGTGGTACTCGTGAATGGGTTCAAGGCAGGTTATGTTCCAACTCCATTTCATCAGGGGAAATGGATTCATAAAAAAAAATGCATCCATGATATATGCCAACATGTAAGAGGCCACTGGTTGACCTTGGGATCTTGTAACTTTGTAATCTGAAACCTATTTGGCTATGTTATCAGATAAAATCTTGTCCCAGTTGAAACTAAATCCTTTTGATGCTTCCTCTAAAAAGGGCACCCATTCTATGGGGAAATGACAGGGATTGTTTTTGCCGAAGAGTCTGCATAGCATCATGGCTACATAAACCATGTACTTGTTCAAAGAAGCTGTGGCATAAATTTTGTGGGTATTTGCCCTAAATTTTGATGGACATATCCACCAACCTTTGATTAAATCATGGTAAGCTTGGTCTGCCTCAGTGCATTCCTTTCTCTGAAATTCAGCTATAAATTCAACATTGTAAATGAATTTAGGATTGGGTGAGAGTTTGTACATAACCTAGATATGTTCAGGTCTAAATGAGCCAATGATGGCCCCTTGGTCATTTAAAATGCTTCTCGTTGGAATATCAACCTTCTCTAAAGCCCAAATAATCATGTCATTGTACGCTATGAGCCGTGGGTGTGTTGCAATCTTATGAAGTTCTGATTCTGCTATGTCCCAAAGGTGATTCTCATAATCGTTAAGGGATTTTTTTACCTCGTAATCCAAATTTTCATAGATTTGTCTCCATGATTTGATCGAGTTGATAGCATGTGGCATGGTGTCAGATATGAAATCTCCTTCTGGGCTAGAAAACACAGTGGTATCTTCACTCTTCTTGGATCCCTTCTTTGGTGCTATGTCTTTTGTATTGAAACAAAAACCTGTCACGGAAGAAAAGTGTGTAAGCTTGGCTAGATGTGAATTACTCCTAATAGAAAGAGTGAGAATAAGTTTCAAAACACAGACCTTTAATTTTATTTTAACTCATTTTATGGTGAAAGTACTGACGCAACTACCAAGAATTTAATACCTTTAATGAAGAGAATATTTCTGAGATATGCATTTGTGTCACAGAAATCACCATCTATCCGTTATTAATGTGGCCATATTTCAGCAATTCTAAGGTGAAAATTCAAAAGATCTCGTTCGATGGAAACCAGAAACCAAAAAACTAAGAATTTTAATTACCATTAAATGTATTTTTAAAATGAAGTTAGCTCTTTTTAAACATTGGTATTGAGTTGGGACTTCACGTTTCAGGGTTTTGGGAATCGCACTTACATGAAGTATGTCGCCACTAAACCCTGAATCCCGAAATTGCGATGGGATTAGTTTTAGGCCTTAATTTTGGTATTGAGTCGAGACTTCATGTTTTGGGGTTTCAGGGATCTCGCTTAAATGAAGTATGTCACCACTAAACCCCGAATCCCGAAATCGCGATGGGATTAGTTTTCTAATTAATCAGGATCAAGACTGACTTCCATTTTTTTCGGGAAATCGGGAATTAGGATTTCGCGATTTAAAATGTATTGAAAATGTATTGTTCCGAGTAAACCCAAATCCCTAAAGGTTAAAAGATGGTTAATTAAATATTTTAGGGTTTTAATTTATCGTGAGTAAAATTACTTTACAGAACATGCGTCTAGAATTTAGAAACACTTGAGATTTCTGTCTTTTATTATTAGAAAATAAAATCATTTCAGGATTTTGGTAAAGGGCCTTTTGGGACTGATAGCGAGGATTATACCTTATAAAAAGCCGAATCCCAGAAAATAAAAGTTTTAGTCTTAGAGATAAAAACTTTAAGACCTGGTTTCAACACATGCCTTAACTAGTGTGAAAAACACTTTTCAGTGGGAAGGAAAGCAACAAAGATCTTTCGACAGTTTGAAGGGGAAGATCAATATCGCACCATTATTAGAACTTTCAAATCTTCAACAACCTTTTGAGATTGATACAGATTTAAGTGGATATGCCATGGGTGCAGTATTGATGCAATATTGTAAGCCTATTTGTTACCACTGTGAAACTTTTAACCAAGATTTTGTTAACTATCCTACATATGATAAAGAGTTGTATGCATTAGTCCAGAGTGTTAAGAAATGGAAGCACTACTTGTTAGGGAAGAAAAAAATCATACATACAGATCACCAACCCTTATAGTATCTTCAAGCACAAAACAAATTGAAACAATCTTGACACTACAGGTGGATGGGTTTTCTACAACAATTTCACTTGGTAATCAAGTACAAAAAGGGTACAAGTAACAAGGTAGATGATATGATTTCTAGAAATCCTATTGTTGCTTCTATTGTTTTGAAGAATGCTTCTTTATCTCATGATATCTATGTAGAACAATATTCTATCAATGAATATTTTAAATAAGTATATGCAAAGATAACCCTTGGTGCATAGGTAGAGAACTATTGTCTGCAGGGAAAACTACTCTACCATCTTGGAAATGTATGTATTCCTACAAGTTAATGAGTCCATGTAATACGAGAAGCTCATACTTCTCTTGTGTCTGGGAATTTTGGGGTAGGAAAGACTATGGATCATTTGCATAGGTTTTGTTACTGGCCTCAAATGAAAGAAATTGTAACTAAATATGTAAAGGGGTGTGTGATGTGTTCTACTTGTAATCCCACTAATAGAAAACTAGGGCTATACTCAACACTTCCTATTCCATCCCATCCATCGGAAAGTATCTCCATGGATTTTGTAGGTGGTTTACCAATGACCAAGGGGGGTCATGATTATTTGTATGTTGTAGTGGATAGTTTCAACAATATGTGTATCTTAATTCCATGTAAAAAGAAAATCATTGTTGAGCATACTACTAATATCTTCTTTCAACATGTTTGGGTTCACTTTGTATTACCCACATCTATCATCTTGGATCAAGATACTCAATTCCTTGGGGACTTTTGGAATATCTTGTGGAGAATGATGGACACCAAATTGAAGAGGAGCACTACTTTCCATCCACAGACCGACGGACAGATAGAGGTGGTAAACCGAACAATGGTAATTTTTCTTCGAGGCTACCACAACAAGTGTCCCAAGTTATGGGATGAAAATATACCCCATGTACAACATGCGTACAACCGATCTTTACATTCATCCACTCAAAGTTGAACTTTTGAGACATGTTTTTGGTGCCTACCAAAGATTCCTTTAGCCCATATGTATGGGAGAGATGCTGATGTAAATGAAGAATGAACAGAGGAAAAATCCTGTAAGTTTATCCAGAGGATTCAACAGATACACTAGGCAATCAAGGAATAGTTGGAGAAAATTTAAGAACAATATAAAGCTCGGCATGAAAAGCACAAGGTTAATCATCAGTTCTAGGTTGGAGACCGGGTATGGCTTCACATCAACAAAGAGAGATTGAAGGGTGAAGGCAAGAAACTCAAGCCCATCCGTTATGGACCCTTCACTATCTTGGAGAAAAGTAGTACCAATGTTTTTCCTCTGGATCTTCCACCTTATATGCATATTTACTTATTTGTGAACGCTGATAACTTTAAACTTTTTGAGCCTCCCATGATCATGGATCAATACGAGGAAGTTTAAATACCATTAGTTGATGAGTTTACACCTGAGTACTTGGATAAGCTATAGGAAGATATCATCCTGGACAGGAGGACGAGGACTTCACGCAAGGGTGATGTTGATTATCTTCGAGTAGGATTAAAAGGCACACATCCAAGAAAGGCAAAGTGGATCGAGAAGGAAAAAGTGAGGGGACTCTTCCCTCACTTACCAGTTGATTGATGAAATCTTTTTTTATTACAAAAATCTCTTAGTGGGAAGGCGTGATCCAAAAAGGATCCAAATAAGGCTAATAATAACTCAAAACTCGCAGAGGCAACTCAGAACGCTCATAGTGGCTCCAATGGACAGAGAAAGAGAAAAAATTCAAAGTTCCCAAAACTCAATGAAAATGACATAATCATGAAGAGTGTGTCGCAATATTTCTAACAGCGCAAACGGTTCATCAAACAGAGTTACGATTTAAAAAGATATTCTCGGTCAAATTTGTGGTCAAACAGGGCCAATCAATAGAGGGCCACATCATCATCCATACTAATGATGTCAACAACTAATAAGGAAATATGACATCATCATGCCACGTGGCATCACCAGAGGCTTCCACATGTCACCCTCCAATGGGATTTTCAGGGGTCCATGTAGACTAGTAGAAAAGTGCCACGTGGTACCCCTAAGTGATGCCACATGGCACCACCCAGGAAGTGCCATGTGTGAGGTACGGATTGACAGGATGAAAAAGTCAACATACATGTGGAATTATCAGTGGGATACGCATGTTCCAATCAGTGGGTGACAAGTGATATCCCCGAAATGTCCAATATCAACCCATGAACGAATTTTGAATTTAAAAAAAATGGCGGGTCCGCCAAATTCGACGGACCGTGCCAATTTTAGTAGAAGTTGGAAGGAATTCTAGAGAGTATGCTAAAGTTAGAGGGGACCACATATATTTTCATATATATATATATATATATATATATATATATATATATATATATTTACAACCAACATACTAAAGTGGAGTCTGGTGGGATTTGACCTCGAAACCTCCATCGTTTACCAAGCTTTAACAACTCCGCCCATAAGCAATGCGCCATGGGTACTTCTTGGTATATCCACCTGTGTTTATTACTTAAATGTTGCAATATTCCCAGAGCTAGAGGGAGGTGTGTACCATACAGACCTACGGGAATAGATTTTGAGGCAAAGGATTGTCATCATTGCAGGTTGTAGAGGGTACAGAAAACGAGACAAAATGTTTCTTGGGCCTGGGAGTGCCAGAGTCAGATCGGAGTGTGGAGACAATCATTTTTGGGTACTTCGATGGAACAAATTCAGTGGTGATGTCTGTTTTATGATCTAAGCATTATTTTTACAACTTTATTTCAGAATGATGTATATTTATGTATTTGCCAAATTCTTTTGCTAAGTTAATGAAAGAGCCTACCCATTTGAGAGAAGGACCTAGAGACGTAGTTCACCATGGATGAACTCCTTATGTCTCTTCTTTTTTTTATTTTCCCTTATTTAATGGTGCACTTTAATATATGTTCAGTTAATACAATTCTTTATAAGTCATGATGAAAAGATCCTGGATCAGACAGAGGGACGAAATGATGGAGAATTTTACCCACATCCTTCAATGCCTACCGATAGAAACAAGTGCATCTTCATCAAGCGACCACATTGGAGGAACCTCTCCCTTCAAGGTACAAGTTAATTTTGATATTCCCATATTTGAAGGTCAAATAGATGCGCATGCCTTAGAAAAATGGTTGAATCTGATAGAAGATATTTCTCTGTTCACAATTTTTCCGACAGGGAAAATATCACCTTCGCACTCCTCAAGGATCTCCCCCATGTCAAACATTGGTGGGAAACTTACTAGGAGAAAATTTCCACAAAGGAATCTGGAATATATGGGGCCGAGCCCACTTGGGATTTTTTTGTGGATGTGTTCAAGGAACAATAGTACCCTTTTGATGACTATGAAGACCGGTAAATGAGATGGACCACATTGCAACAAGAGAAGAGCCAAACATTGTTAGAGTTCACAAATACTTTCCATACCTTGCGCCCCAAGATGGGTATCAAAGACTCCGAGCGACATTTGGTTCTGAAATACCATGGGGCTCTGCATAGGTACATTGAAACCAAAATGGATTTCCTAAACATCTCATCATTGGGAGTTTCCTATTGATATGATGTCAAAATCAAGCATAAATTTAGGCACCAGAACAAATGGGAGTTCAGGTCTACAAATCCGCAACAACCAAAGCATGGTAAAGACAACTCTAACCAATAGCCTTCTGACAACCAGTCTAAGACACAGTAAAAAAAGGGTAAAGGAAAGATCAATAATGACATTGGGAAGTGGTGCGACTTCCAAAAAATCCCCTGGCACAACACCGATGAATGTCACTCGAAACAATCATTGGTGGTCGAGGTCAAATACAAGGAGCCGAACCCTAATTCAGAATCTGATTAAGAAAATATTGAAAACAAAGAGATCATCGATGCAAACCCCACTGCTACTATCACAACTACAACAATTAAACCAGAAGAACCAGTAGATCATAAAGAGGGGGAGTGCCTCTTCCATCCACATATATGGGTGAAGGGGACCCTGTTGCATTTCATTGTTGATAGAAATAGCTAGAAGAACCTCATCTCAGTTGAGGTCATCGAACAGTTGGGGTTGTCGAAAACATCACACCCACAACTGTACAACATCAGGTGGCTTCACTAGGGACAATATATATGTGTCAGCCAATAGTGTCTTTTGTCCTATGGCATCCATCCCTTCAAGGATGAGGTAATGTGTGATGTTTCCCCTCTTGATGTCTGTGATGTTATTTTGGGCCAACCATATATGTGGAAACGTCATGTTGTTTATGAGTCTCGAACTCGTAGTGTCATTATTACTTTGGGGGGTCATCTCTACAGAATACTAGAGATAGTTTTGACTATTGTTGCACCAAAAAAGTGCCGCAAGGTAATCTCTCATACTGCAAAATTCATCCTCTTCATAGTCTCTTCAAAGGATGAACATAAGGCCACTACAACCACTGCAACCTCAACACCTTCTATCCATCATATGGAGATTGTAGAAGAGAAAGAATATATTGTTTCTTCACCTACAATGGTGCCTACACAATGATTCGTCAATCCTAGAGACAACAAGTTGGTGGAACATATTCAACCCTGCCAACAATAGGTTCATGACAGCTTTCCACAGACCAAGCAACACAAATTCTCCAACAAGGCATGCCACTCACCAAGATTCAGATTCAAAAAACATTTTCCCCTCTTCCTCGGGCACTAAATGCAATGGAGACCATTGATTCCTAAGGGGGGAGGATTGATCCAAGTGGATATTGGTGGCCACCCACCTATTCCAAATTCCAACTAACTCATCTTGACAATTTTCAGTTCAACACGTTTCTCTATAATGGGGACATTTCTTTGTAATTGTGGGTTATGCACTTATGGTGATGTCCTAAATCCATACAAAACATCTAGGTGGATATTGGTGGCCGCCCACCTATTCCAACTGGCTTAGTTTGGATTTTTTCATGTCAGTACATATTTCTGTACTTTCAGGGTCATTTTGGGGCTCTAAAAAATGTTTTCTTGGCTCGCTACAGTCAAATTGTAGACATAGTCATATTTTAATGGCATAATGTGTAGTTCTCGAAAATACCTTTCCAACGGGATATCACGCACCTAAAATGAAGATCGTATGAAAAATTTACGACCCCAGGAAGTTAATGTAATAACTTACCCCAACGAGACCCACATGACTTTTGGCCCGTCATCTCCTAGGGTTAGGTTTTTGGATGTCTAGGGTTTTGGAATTCATGTTTATCATAAAAATTCCTTCAGAGCCTCATTGTAATTATATTCTTGTGAATGAGCGTAGCCATCACATCTCTTCTCAAAGATAAACCTGTCACCATTCTAGTGAGTCTTGCACTCTATATTTTTACAGTCTCTATACATTTCTTTCATTAATAGACATCATGTATTGTTTTATTTCTCTGTTTTTGGAAATGTTTATGTGTATTTCATTGTAATACCTCTGCTTTCATTTCGTTCCGAAAATAATCCAAATTATCATGCTTTAACTATTTTTCTGGAAGCTATATCAAGCTCCATATATATATCATATGATGGAATATTAGGATATAAAGTTTTGATTTTCCATAATAAATGAAAATCATCTATTAACTTGTAGACAATAGTTTGACCTTTCAAAATATGTTTCCATCATACATGTTTCTCATAATATATACAATCATATCTTTTTCTATTTTTTAGTTTTCAGAAATATGTTGATTGGATAATCCATGTCTAGATCCACTTCAGTTGTTCTACCCTCTCTTGGCGTTGATTCAATATTCATGATCTAATGCATTGTACATGTAGTTGGGTATTCTCCTGGACATGTAGTTCATTGTTGAGGGACCTCAACTACAATTAAAAAAGGGTTAAATTGATATGGTTAGTCATTATTCACAGAAGTAGTTCATTAATGCAAATATCATTACAATGTTCTTTCCCAGATTGACTAGACAAGACCATCGATTCAACTACCATGTGTTCCTACTCTCTCCAATCATTCTCATATACATTCCCTTCCATCGAAACAAAAAATGTTATAAGTACACTATTTGTAAGTAAATATTAATAATTGCATTAATCCATACTTCTAATTTTATAGCCATAATACCATCATGGTCGTGCTGCACACCACCATCATCAGGATGCACTCCACCATCATGGTTGTGTTGCACACCACCATCATCGAGTTGCACTCTACCATCATGGTTAGGCTTCACACCACCATCATTTAACTGCACTCCACCATCATGGGGATGTTTTCCACTGTTTTCCTCTCTATTATTTTTTCTCTTTTTCTTGAAACAAAAAGACACATCCATTTATGGGTGAAATCAATTGTCAATGAATTTTATAGATAATCAACAATTAAAGTCCATTGATTTTACTGATGATGTATGTTGGTGCAGTTCATTTTGGAAAAAAATTTGAGGAAATGTCGATAAAGATAGGGATGAAAATATAATATTATGGAAAGGCACAATAATTGGTGAAAGAAGTTAGGTGATGGACCAAAGAAGGAGTGTGCATCGAAAAACCTGGAAAAGCAACGCCAAGAAACTAGGAAAGTCAAATAAAGGAAGAAATATGCAGATCAACGAGGAAAATGGTTGGATTTTGGACCAAAAGCGATCAGGGAGTTAGAAAGTGGACAAATATAATCCACCTAGGGTTAGTGGGTTAGGGTTTTTGTCAATTTTGTAACAGGTAAGTAACCCCATTTTGTAATACAAATATATTTTTGTGAGATAACAAAGAGGAAAAATAGGTTGTTTTGAGACAGTCAGAGAGAGACACAGTGAAAAAAAAAAGAGAAAAAGAGAGATAGACATGGAAATATAGATGGAGGATTGTGAATAGCAGAGGTGTTTTATATCAATCATGGTAGTCGAAGGTAAGGTCGTAGGTCCTGGGATGTGGAGTCTACTATGATCTTGCTAGCCTCTCAGTGGAAGTATGCAGTCTATGAGAATTATTGCATAGAACTACGAGGGGGGAGAAAGAAAAGTAATGCGTGCAACGTTGTAACCTTGATGCAGAATAATAAAATATCCAAGACAACCAATACAACCAAATATTTGTGGACATATCCCAGGGGGGGTGAACCACAAATTTTTTTGTGTCTCTGTGTGGAATGATTATGTTATTTATTGCAAATTTTTAGTTATGATGAATGGATTAATCTGTTAGTAGTAAAATGTAGCGCACACTAGAGTAACCAGGTTAATTACTGCAAAATAAACACTAAATGAATGCAATTGATTACTGAGTGGTATATATAAGATATAATGATGTGTTGATGTAATAGAATAATAAATTTGATGTGTTTTGAGGTAGAAAGAATGTCTCTCATCCCCACATAAGTCTCCCTTCCAAGACTGCAAACATCTGGGTCCTGCAGTCACCCATAAGACATCTTAGGTGAGACTGCATTGTGCACTCTGTGCACAGTGTTTCCTTTTTTTCTTCCAAAGGGCCCATGGTTTTCAGGGTTCTTTTGGAAACCTAAAGTAGAACCCAGGTCAGCCCAAAAAGCTCCAATAAATGGTTTTTTTTTTCGGCTGGAACCTAGAAGAACAGATTGGAAGGGACTTGCTGAGAAGAACAATGAAGATAATGAAGTATTAAAAGGGGATTTTCAGACCATGGAACCCAACTAAACAGGATATTGAACGATGGATGACAACAAAATATCTCATTTTTGCACATAAATACAATAGAAACCCTAAGTATACACCACACCAATATTTGGAGAGGTACATATTCATTGATATTCATTTGACATTTTCTATGAATTTCCACATTTGTTGTAGGAGTGGATACTAAGATTAAAATACACTCACCCAACTAACCAGATAAGACCAATAGAATGGACTACTGAAAATATTGCGCATCTATAAAAAGTAAACAACAAATTCACCCGCGTAGTCGATTTCTGGCTAGACAACATCATTGCAGGATTCATTACAGATTTTTCGTTCAATACTACAAAATCATACACTGTTGCAGTGCATGATTTTTTGAAGGATCCAAGAGGAAGGTATATTATATCACTCTATATATCAATCAATATTTTGTTGCATGATAAAGGTGTGATGACAATGGAGTTTGACAACTAAATAAATCTACGCACATGGGGAGACTGGAGGAAACACTAAGAATGATCTAATACATGGAGAGGGATATAGATATAGGTAAGCATAAGGAAATGGTGGACCCCATTATCATGAATTAAGAATAAATCAAGGAAATAATGGAAAAAGCGGGAGTGATGCATAGTGGAAGACCCTACCTATATAATATTAATAGGAAAAAGAGGGAAATAGCTGAGATGGAAGGCTTGAAAAGTGACGAAGAAGAGGTAGAGGATCTTCGTGCTACGCAGAAGATTGAGGAAATTTTACGTGCCACATATGAAAGAAAAACCATAGGTCAAGGGTCTGATGCAGAAGAAGGAACTCAATTCCAGATAGGAATTAGTGTGGAACCCACAACCCCATGTGCGACTAAAACATTAGGAAAGAAATAATATTTTAGAAAACTAATAATTAGTAGTAGAAGGAATCCAATAGGTCAAGGGAATAGTGGAAATTCAAGTGGAAGTATGAGTTCAACTAGTAGTAGTCAGTTATCTACACCGCACAGAGGTAGTACCACAAATTTTACAATGGAAGGAATAGATTTGACTATTTGGTTACCATAATTTCATGGAGAAGGGTCGGAGGACCCAGAGAAACATCTATTTATTTGTGAAAATATTTGGGAATATAAACAGATCATAGATGAAGAAACTAAAGTGGCTTAGCATGCAAATACATCCATAAACCGTGCACTGGACTGGTTTATGATCCTAGTAGTGAATAGTCCACAAGGAGCACCTACAACCATCACATATGTAAATAAGGCACTAATCGATGAATTCCAACAACCAAGTTCAGAAGATCAATATATGAATGAGATGATAGAAATAAAAAAGAAGCCAGGAGAGTTGGTTTGGTAACACTTATAGCTATAATACCATAGATAGGTTCTCCCAAAGAGAAATATCTCATGGAATATATTTTCGAGGGACCAAAAGGCAATGTAGCGAGAAATCCGTAATATAGCCCAAATAAAATGATTGGACCTGAGACTTCTACCCATGATGATAATGGATCCCATCGATCAGAAGTTCAATCAATTGAAAGGTAAGTTTATGTATCCCATAAAATACATTCAACATAGACAACTATTCATAAACTCATTATTTCCACATTTAAAATACCCATTGAGGCAACAAAAGTTCTAGAATCAGGTCGAGGCTCTGCAAGCATCCCTACAATTGGAAGAGAATCAATATAAACATACAAATCCAGCTATAGAAGAGCTGAGAGTGGATCTCAATAATATGACATTTAATTTGAATTAGAACAAAGGAAAGGAAAATACAGAAGTTGTCTGGTGTACCTTATGTAGAACAAAAGGAAACCAAAAAAATGAGTTCCCAACATTTGTGCAGTATTTGGGAGCAGGGTTGTCAAATCCCTTACCCATAGGAGAATTATGGTGTGAACTATGAAAAACACCTAGACATGATCCCTATCTTTCTCCAATGATGCAAACATACCAAACAATGCCTAAAAGTACATTCTACAATTTTTGAAAGTCTGTAGAACATGAGGATAAGGATTGAACCTTGGAACTTATGAAGGAAAGGACCTCAGATGCTTATAGGTGTAGGATAAAATAATGACAGGATAACATGGGAATAAGTATAATAATGTGCAACAGTTTACAGATCCACTGAAATATTATCAAGTACCACAATATAATACACCACTCACAGACAATCAAGGCAACAGGGGAGGAGGACATGGAAGAGGAGGATTTGGAAGAGGTAGAGGACGAGTAATCTGCCACAATTTCCAGTAACCTAGAAATTATGTAAGGGATTATACATAGCCATGATAAACATGCATTTACTGTCATGCAATAGATCATACTACATAAGCCTTTCCTATACTTCTGAAAAAAATACAAGACAAAAGGAATCAGAATAACCAAAATTTTCAATGGATTGTCGCAGAAACTAGAGATGATGGGAAAAATATTAATGTAGTTACTCTAGGTGGAACCAAAATAGGGGAATATGGAGTAAATCAAAATCAAAACCAACACCATTGGGTTAGAAAAAATACAACACCTCAAGAACATTTTGATGCGCGCAAGGAAAAAGAACATTCAAGAAAGTCAGACAAGAAATTTTTCAGGAGAATATTGCTTGTACTTCAAATACACAACTAATATATGATGGGCTAGTATATGATACGCCTCATCCATATCATTATACCAGCAGAGGTCATCCTCCATAAAATTTAAGTAATCTAAGAAACTTTTTGGTGTCTAGCTTGAAATTATTGAATGATCAAACATCTCTATAAGCATTGCAAAGTTTGCTAGAAAAGTGCAATTATGAAGAAGAGATAAAACTAGAAAAAAAGATAGTAAATCATGTCTAAAGGAATACAAGAACAAATACAGAGTTCAGACTAAATGCGAATATTGGAGACTTTAAGATGGGTGACATCATATTAGATTTGGGATCTCAGGTAAATTTTCTTCCTAAGAAAACATGGGAATGGATGGGGAAACCTACACTAAGCTATTCACCTATTCAACTAAAAATAGCAAACCAAAATAGGGTAATACCAATTGGTCGATTGAAATACATACCAGTATATTTTGATGGTGTGCGCATTATGGAATATTTTGAGGTAATTGATATAATGGATAATACTACCCCTTATCCAGCATTGTTGGGACTGGATTGGGCATTTGAAAACCAAGCCATCATCAACTTGAAGGCCCAAAAAATGATTTTTGAATCAGTATATTATAGATTCATAACACCATTATATCCTTCAGAAGGTGAAATATATGTTGAACCAATGACTGAGAACTTTATCACATAAGAGATAAATCGATTCTATAGAAATACCACACGAGAGGAAGATTACCTTAAACCAACATCAGATGGAATGATTAGATGGAGAAGAATTAGTTATTGTGCTTCATATTCTATGATCCAGGTGGATATCAGTGGCCACCCACCTTTTCGAACTGGCTCAAAACAGTTTTGTGGCAGTTTTTGGTAATTTACTATTTTTAGCAGTTTTTAACTTCTGGGGCCATTTTGAGGGCCTAAATGAAGGTCTTTTGGGATCGAGGTTATTAATGATAGCCGAAGGCTCTATTTGATCCCCCTAAATTAATATCCACGATGATACTTTTCCAACGAACTATCGTGTGCCTAAAACGAAGATCGTATGCAAAGGTTACGACCCCGGGAAGTTGATGTACTAACTTACCCAAATGGGGCCCACATGAATTTTGGTGCTTCATTTCCTAGGGTTATGTTTTTGGATGTCTAGGGTTTTTGACATTCTTTATTATTGTAAAAATGATTCTAGAGCCTCATTTTAATGATCTTCTTGCAAACGCGAGTAGTCGTTACATCTCTTCTCAGAGATAAGATGCCACCATTCTAGCGAGTCTTTCACTCTGTATTTTTACAGTCTCTGTACATTTATTTCATTAATAGAAATCGTGTATTACTGTATATATGTGTTTATGGTTGAATATATGATACATTTCTATTATATTATTGAATATTCGTGATATCTCTATGCATTTATTTATTATATCTCCACTCTCATTTCATGCCGAAAATAATCTGGATCAGTGGTATCAGAGTAGGCTACTCTTGATCATTTTTTTTCAATGCATGTCCCCGAAGAGGTCCAAGTATAGAAAGTTGGGTCTCGAGCTTGTCTCTCTTGAAGACAATTGCTCTCACACACCCAAGAAACCCTCCATGGGGGAAGAAAATAAAAATGACGGAGCAGACGATCTATTGGGTTGTGGAAAAGGTATGAATATCTCCCTTATTTCTACAGTTCATGATGTAATCTTGATTGAATTTTCAATTAATTAGGAATAAATAATATAGGAAAGAGATAATATGTCTCCTATCGTCGTTATTGAAATTATACTGAATAAGATTCTAAAATACGATTGGAATTGTTTGATTTTGTTAAAGGATTGGTTAAATATTGTCAAAACCGAAATAACAAAGGATATCTTGAAGATGCGTGAGCCATTGGAGGTTAAAGACTTCTGGCATAAAAATAGTTTTAAAGATGCTTCAGTTTTCTATATTGTAACTTTATAATAAGTAAATCAATCCTGAGGATCTTCCAATCCTCAGGATGGCTTGATTTACTAATATTATTGTATATATAGAGGATAATAGATCCGAAAAGACAACCGAAGAATTACGTTCAAGAATTCAAACTCAGAGTTACTCTACACAAGCCATTTTTGTGGATGATGTACCAACGATGAAGTTAATAAAAGATTTGATCGGTTTTACCATTTCTATATACTGAGTTTCTAGTAGCAGTGCTTCTAAGGACCAAGGGCCCTGTCTAAAGGAGTCACTGTCTCCTTTTTGTACTTGTATCAAGTTACTTTATGTTTTGTGATTCAAATCGCTTTTACAGTAATTAAGATGAATGCATAAGCGTGTTAATGATTTCATGTTGATTGTGTGCAGTAGATATACGATTACTTCAAGCATTAAATGATTGTTGTTCCAGTTTCTATTACTGAGGTTTGATGCGTGACAGTTTCTCATAATTTCATATGCGTTGTTCCTTTTACTTATATTCACAATTGTTGTTCCTTTCAATTAGTTTACATTTGTTGTTCCTTCCCATTAATATATAGTTGTTGTTCCTTTCAATAGAAGTACAATTGTTGTCTCTTTCGATTAGATTTGTGTCGTTTTTTCTTTCCATAGATAGAGTAATTCACCCTTTCCTTTCTAGTAATTTGATTCATAGTAATGGTCAATTATGCAAGTCTTTATATAGATTCAATTACTGCTTTTAGTTAAAATGAATTCAATAGATTAATTAGTTCCTTTCCATTTCACATCATTAGATTTCAATTCCTAGAATCTTTAATGAATGTTTGAGGAACTTGATTGTTGATAAACTCAAATTTTCTTTAGCTACACGATTTTAGCCTCTACAAGCTATCTACATAGACTTTGCTGATATTCTTGAGGTAAAAGACGAATCCTCAGGTTGATAAATTAATGTTAAACTAAGGTTGTTTTTAAACATCTTTAGATCTCAACATTTCGGTGTCGTTTCCCGAGATAATGTCAAAGGTAGCATATATTGTACCTATGGAGGATGAGGTATTGAAGACGGAAGGTAAGAACCTACACATGCAATAAGTAAGATGCTTATGCCAATGCCTACCTCCAGCTGATGCATTAAGAGGTTGCGTTGGTGTTTTTATTTCTTGATTTTCTTTTTTTTGTGTGAAGTGTGTATGACTAAGAAGAAAGATCTTGAAAAAACAAAACCCCCACCAAAAATTACAAAAGCCCAAGGCTCGGTGCTCCCTGGAAGAATCACTTTCATAGATGACATCATCAAAAAAGCAGAATCTCAAGCTTCGGTTGGACCTAGAAAAGGAACTACCCGAATCCCTCAGGTAGCAGTTTCACCAACTACAACCCACGCTGAGATTCATAGCAAAACTGAAGGGACTTAGAAAATATTTCAGAGGATAGATATTCCACCCCTCAACCCTTTAGAAGAGGGAAACTCTTGTAATCTAGAGGAAGGAGAAGGATAAACCAACGAGGTAGCTAAGGCAGACCCACCACATGATCCTAAATCTCCTGTGAAAGAAGAAGGCATACATGAAATCCCAGATAGAGGGAGTGCAATCAAATCCCCTAGAGGATCAGATAACCAACCAATTCGAATAAAATATCCGGATCAAGAAATCCCTGAAGATTTATGGCATATTTTCGATCATATGCCAATGAATATCTGATAGTTGATTCAATCGCCAATGCCCCCATGAAGGAAATTACCTTACAAAACCTGCCAACCTTTCATGGATTAATATCAGAAGACCCAGATGCGTTCTTATTTGAATTTGATGTCTTATGTAGAGGGTATGATTACACCTCTGAACCCCGAAAATTAAAATTGTTCCCCTCCACTTTGAAAGGAGAAGCTCTACGTTGGTTTATGGGATTAGGGGGCGGAACTATAAACTCATGGGATGAGATGAAACATGCCTTCTTGAAAAAATATCAGGATTATTGTAGAACCAAGGAATTAAAATATGAAATCTTTCAAATTATTGCAAAAGAAAATGAACCATTAGAAGAATATGTCAAGAGATTTCAATATAATTTACAAAGATCACCCTATGGTGCATTACCAAGTGAAGTACTTAAGGAAACTCTGATTAAGGGTATGAAATATGGATGGGTAGAAACATTGAATCTAATGGGAAAGGATGACATTTATCAAAAAACTTATGATAACATCATTCAATTGTGTATCAGGTGCTCATGAGGAAGCACACAGACCAGATCAAGAATGAAAACTTCCCTCACCAGAAGTAACAATACTACAAGTGGGGGTGTCACGCGAGATGAAGTTGGTAATCTCTTAGAAGATTTCAAAATATATATTCTGAGCACTCTGACTACATAATTGGATGTATTGCAGGCGAAAAAGAAAAAAATAGAAGCAGAGCAGACTTTGGCCATATTTTGCCACAAATGCAGAATAAAACATGGTCCAATGGATTTCCCTTTGGATGTGGTTCAGATCTGCACCATCTGTGCCAAGGATAATGACATAGAGAAATTCCCATCACTCCTTGGACTGAAATCTGTCTTCAGAGAAGCATAAGAGGAAACAAAACCATTATATCTGATGGCTCAACATCGTCAATGGGAGACTCGGCCTCCAAATACACTACAAGACCCTTCCTCTTTCTTCTCTGTAAAATATAATTAGCCATAAGATCCTGGTAACACATGGCAGGGCCAACCGTTTACTAATCAGAACTGACATCCCCAACAATACCCACATGCAAATCCCACATGGAAAAACCATCCTGCTGCAAATCCTTCCTGAAAGAATCAACCAACTGCAAATTCCACATGGCCTAACTCACAATATCCCACCTCATCCTGGAAAAACTAAAATAAAAACATCTACCCTTCACAGTGGCCCAACACGACTACCTAGAATACAAATTGGAATCAAAATTGGCAGCGCCCCATGGGGATAAAAAACCAACCCATGGGGATGGCCCCTCAAACTCACCCCACATTGAAAGCACCACTCCAATTGCCTCAGAACCTGTAATCACAATTGCGCCCTCAATTACCATCCCAACCTCACCCAAATCCAAATAATAGACTGAATCAACTCGTCCAGATTATGGAGAATGGGGAAGGAGAAACCAACTTGGTAGGGTGCAACAAACTACAGTTGAGATCGGGGCGCATAATCTCTCCTGAAGAAAATAACGTTTCTCAAGAGCAGGAGAATGAAAAACAACCAGCAATAACACCCTCGATTGTGGTAATAAAAAAATAAATCGAGTAGGGGGGAAACACAGTCGAAACACAAGATCCTGATAAGGATGCAACTCCCTCCCCTCCATTCCCCGAAAGATTGATGATAGAAAAACCGGTCGTATATCCTAACTTCAACATTGTAGGGGAACTTAAGAATTTATACAACAAGATTCCACTCCTGCAAGCTCTTCAAGACATCCCAATTTATGCAAAGATGATCAAGGAGCTATGTGGGAGAAAGCCCGTCAGAAAAATTAAAGAGTTGTCATCAACAGTTCACGTGGTAGGATCCTTTTCTGATCTAATTTTAGGTAGACAAGAACCGGTCAAATATGCAGATCTGGGGAATCCCATAGTAATAGTTCAGATCCATGGATGTTCTTTTCCAAATACGCTAGTTGATTTGGGAGCAGCCATCAACATCCTGACTATGGAAACCTGCAATACCCTAGGTTTTGACTCCTTCGAACCCACCGCAATTATGTTGCATTTGGCAGATCAATCGGTGGTTCAACCAGTTGGCACATTACATGATATAGACATCTCCGTCGACTCTTGGGAAT
Organism: Picea engelmannii; assembly: GCA_009831015.1. Taxonomy (NCBI): domain Eukaryota; kingdom Viridiplantae; phylum Streptophyta; class Pinopsida; order Pinales; family Pinaceae; genus Picea; species Picea engelmannii. Next base: position 426,218 of record ML783086.1, on the reverse strand, counting down.
ATCTGACGGACTTCCTCATCATCAACCCAAGAAGTCTACTTGAAGGGAATCCATTGATACTAGGTAGGCCATGGCTCGCAACAACAGATGCATACATAGGATGTCGAATGGGTAATATGACAATCGCTAGAGGGGCTATCACAAAGAATCTCATCTTATATCCTCCTGCCAAGACAAGCCCAACTTTGATATATCCACAATTGGCACCACCACGATACCCAGAAAAGGATTTACGAGCCCCTCTTACGCTGGAATAAGCACTCAGACTTAAAAACCAGCTAGAGGATGACGTAATCAGTGGGTTTATTAATAGCCTAGCCACCGTGAGAAAGCCAACCTACCAGATGCTCCAAGATGTTCTAGACTATGAAGCACAGGGAGACCTGCTGGAATATTTATTGGAACAACAAATTCCAACTATAGTTGTTCATAACAAAAAATCCATCGATATTGCACCAGGGAGGTCTCTGAACATCAATGCCAATTTAGATGAACAACAACAACAAAAGATAATTCAAGTCCTCTCCAAATACCAGTAATATTTTGCATGGGAGTATTTTGATATGAAAGGTATTGATCTGCAACTTTGCACACACCACATTTATATTGAAAAAGACGCTCAACCTATCCGACAGCTGTAGAGAAGACTGAATCCCCATCTCAGGTATATTGTTAAGGAAGAATTACAAAAGTTGTTGGATGTAGATTTTATATACCCTATCTGAGATAGTCGGTGGTTTCCCCATTAGTGATTGTCCCAAAGAAAAATGGGAAATGGCGGATATGTGTTGACTACTAGGAGCTTAACAAAGCCACTCAAAATGATCATTTCCCCTTACCTTTCATCGACTAGGTCTTGGTTACTCTGGCAGGAAAGACATTCTTTTCTTTTCTAGATGGTTTTATTGGTTACAATCAGATCCAGATCACCCCATAAGATCAAGATAAAACTACATTCACCTGCCCCTGGGGTACTTTTGTGTAATGCCCCATATTTGGCCTTAGACAGTTAGGAAATTGTTGTTTACTCACGTTAGTAATTAAATGCTTAATATTTGATTAGATTTAGTTCGACTAAGTTAGACATTTGATATGAATACATATGGACATGTTTATCTATTACATGATATTATTCTTACCATTATATGCTCATAACAATGATGGTTCTCTGATTGTTTAAGCATGAAAGTTAAAACAAAGAATTTTGGTACATGGATACTAGTTTAGGTTATCTTTTGGATGTATAATAGATGCAAGGACTGGTAAAAATAAACATGCATTTCTTAATTGAACGCCAGTATAGATATGGATTCTTATATGATATTGTGATAATATGCATGGATATGAGTTATTGGTAAACTAACCTACAGTGATCTGAAAACAGATCTAGAAGCCTGATAGGGCTTGAAAAATGCTCAAAAATGAAAGTGCTCGGAATGCGAAGAAACCTGTGCTATTGCGTCTGGCTCGTCTTCCTGATTCCGATGGTATAATTTTTATGTCAAACGGAGTCTGTATGGAGAAGATATCGCGTTCTGTCCGAAAAGTCAAACAGGCAAAATTTTGATGCTGACTGCGCAGGTCGTACAGTCCACGTGGCATGTCCGTACAGCTGACATGGCAGGGCCGTACAGCTGATGTGGGCCAACCAGGAAGCGACACGTGGTAGACCGTACGGAAGGACACGTGGCATCACCAGGACGCGACACGTGTCAGGTGAATTTGGCCTTTTCGGCGTACAGATGGACCAGTATGGAGGTGACACGTGTCACCACTCAGAGGGTGACACGTGGCACGCTGACGTCAGCATTGACGTGGCAACCGTACGATGACGTGGGCAGTATGGCGGCAGATGACGTGGCAGCATGGCAGTCTAACAGTTGGCAGTACGGACGGGGTGACATGGCACGCACGTGGACCAATCACGTGATGACACGTGTCAAGTTGCAATTGGTTAAAAAAAATGCCACGTGGCCCACTCACTGGGTGCCACGTGGCGCTGTTCTATTGGTTCGTTGGTTTGGTTGTAAAATTGGTTTGGCTAGCGGAGGTTTGAACGCGTGACCTCCCGGGCAGCAACGGACCGGTGGTTTGGTCTAGCCATTTGGGCGAGAGGTGGTTATTGTTTAACCGTTGGCGCGAATTGCTTTTGTTTTGGGTTTAAGATTTGAACCACGGGAAAACGGGCCGGGGCTTGGCCCCAGCCCTCGGCGCCAACACCGCATATAACCATACCGCATGCACGGGGGCTCATTCCAAAACGGGCGCGGGAATCAAGCAACGGTCCTACGCCATAGGACCAGACCGTTGAATATGTAACGCGCGGATATGTACAGTCGTGGCCATATGGCAGAGTTTTATGCCACAGGACCAGGACCGTTACCAACAAACGCGCGGGGGTTCAAACAATTAGCCCACAGTTCCAACGAACCCGCCACGTGACCGGGAGCAGGCGCGTGAATGGGGGGCCAACGCATGGGTGCTCGGCCACATGGCCCCCATGCGACCACAAATCAGGGGCGCGCGCATAGGAGAAGGGGCTTATGCTCGATTTATTTAACAAAGTGGGTTATTTATATAGTATTTTGGTTTTTTTGGTGTAACAATGCCCCTTTTTAATGGAT
>ML783086.1:374947-417123 GCA_009831015.1 Picea engelmannii | reverse complement strand
TTATTTATTGTTGTTTAATACAAGTCATTTATATTTGGTTTTATTTTAATATTTTCCCAAAATATCTAGATAAAGGAGGTGGATGGATAATGATGAGGTGGTTGAGGAGACTTGGGGAAATGTGTATTGAAATTTGATAAATAGGGAGAAGAAGTAGAGAGGAAGGAGGTTGGAGCATGATGAGAGGTTGTGACATTTTGGAAGAGATGATTCTTGTGATAGTATCCTTTGAGCATTTGTGCTTTGCTGTTCTTGGAGTCACAGGCACGGAGGGCCAAGAAACCTAAAGGTTTCTTGGAGCTAGGAAGCCGGCTAGGCTCCTAGTTGGCAGGGAGGATTCCGTTGTTTCACTCTGGGCAAGCGGAAAAAAAAATGCTTGGAAGCGCCCAGGACTACAGTACAACCGGTGAGCTTCGAAAAGCTAAGGAGGAGGTATTTTTCAGTGATATTTTGTTATTGTTGTTTTGAGTATACTTATGTTTTAAGTTCTTAATTCTTAAAGTTATCCTACTACTTATTTCATCATGCTATTAAATTTATCATTGAGCAATGTAGAATAATTGTGTAAATGAAAAAGGAATTATGCTAAAACGAAGTTGTTATTGTGTATGTGTTGGAATAAATTGTTAATTGCTTAGCATCCTGTGGATGGGTGCTACATTTTGCATACAGAGTATTACCCTTTAGACCATGTAACTCTCCAACCACATTCCAAAGGGCCATCCTGAGCATATTTAGCGACCTGATCGGGGAAGGGCTTGAAGTCTACATGGATGACTTCACTCATGGTGATGACTTCGACCAAGCACTGAATAATATGGAGAAGGTACTGGAACGATGCATTGCTACCAAGATATGTCTAAGCCACGAAAAATTTCACATGATAATGATAGAAGGTGTGGTACTAGGGAATTATATTTATGTAGATGGAATTAGAGTAGATCCAATGAAAATATAGGTAATTCTTAATCTACCTTCACCACACACACAAACAGAGGTACGTAGTTTCCTTGGCGCTTCTGGATACTATCGTAGATTTATGGAAAATTTTGCAAGAACTGTTGCACCTTTACATGATCTGATTGGTAATGTGGAGTTTCAGTGGTTTGACAAGTATGATGTGGCATTTGTAGGACTCAAAAAGATGATATCAACAACACCGATGTTGAGGGGACCAAATTGGAAAATACCATTTCACATCTCCACCGATGCATCAGATATTGTCATAGGCGTCGCCCTTGGACAAGAAGAAGACAAGAAACCTTACGCTATTTATTTCATTACCAAGAATCTTACTCCAGCTGAAATTAATTATACAGTAACCGAAAAATAATTTTTAGTTGTTATACACGCCATCAATAAATTTCACCATTATATAACAGGCTATCCCGTTATTCTATATACTAATCATTATGCTATTAGATATCTATCTATTAAACCAATTACTAATGGACAGGTCACTCGGTGGTTATTACTATTGTAGTAATTTGAAATCACCATCAAAGATCGACTCGGGAAAGAAAATATTGTCGTAGACTTCCTATCCCGCATACCCAAAATAGACGACTCCTTAACAGTTGAAGATCAATTTCCAGACGAGCATCTGTTTGCCGTTACTACAAAGCCACCTTGGTATGCTGATGTGGAAAATTATATGGTGGTGGGAAGATTACTAGCACATCTATCATCGAGGGAAAGAAAACTAATCGTCCAACATAGCACACGATTCACTTGGATCAACGGATATCTCTTCCACAGAGGAGCTAATATCCAGATCCACAGATGCATATGAGATGACAAAATCTATGACATACTAAAGGCAGGACATGATGAACCCTGTGGTGGGCATTTTGTAGACCGCAAGACTTGACACAAAATTTTACATATGAGTTACTATTGGCTCTCAATATTTAGGGATGCGAAGAAATACGTCCAGACCTGTGACAACTGTCAATGGATGGGAAAACCAAGTCAGGCGGATGAAATGACTTTGAAATCACAAATAGTCGTAGAACCATTTGAAATATGGGCACTAGACTTCATCAACCCCTTCAATCCAAAGTCAAATTAGAAGGCTTATATTCTAGTAGCTACGGACTACATGACTAAATGGGTAGAGGCAGAAGCCCTACCAAATGCAACAAAAGAGGTAGTCATCAAATTTTTGTTCAAACTATTTGTATGCTATGGACTACCCAGGGAAGTAATCACTAATGGAGGGTCACAATTTACATCTCATAGAATCACCACCACCCTATAAAATTATCATATTAAACACAAAGTTACTTCTCCATATCACCCACAAGGAAACGGGCAAGTAGAAAGCACAAATAAGGTCCTGGAGGCAATATTGAAAAAGTCTGTCTCAACAAATCGACAGAATTGGGTTACTGAGATTCCAAATGCCTTATGGGATTATAAAACAACATGGTTTAACACCACTGGCTACTCTCCCTATCACCTATTTTATGGAAAATAACCCATCTTCCCAATCGAGTTTGAGATTAAAACCCTAAGGATGGCCCAGGAAATTGGACTGCATCTAACAACGACACATAAACAATGCTTTCAACAACTCAATGAATTGGATGAAGCACGCCTATCTGCTATGGATTGCATAGCTATTATTCAACAACATAGAGCAGCCTGACATTGCAAGCATATCAAGAAGAAATCATTCAAGAAGGGTGATTGGGCGCTTCTCTACAATTCCAGATTTCAAGATTTCCCGGGAAAGTTACAGACATGATGGCTGGGACCATATGAAATTGAGGAAGTCCATGATAATGGCACATTCAATTTAAGCACCATCGATGGATCTGGATCTTCATTTCTAGTTAATGGGCATAGGATACGACTTTACCATCATCCACCTTCAAAAGAATCCTTCTACCAGGAAGTAAGTAAAGATCCTACCATTCAAATTTTGGCTGGCTGGCTGGGAAGGTAACCTAGCCACCCCAACTCCATAAATGATGAATTTTGTTGACACTGTACATACTGTATATATCTTTCTCATAGAACTTATTGTGTTATTAGTTTCCTTTTTGTTTATTATTATGAAAGCCACTTGAGAAAATCATAATGAACACAACCAACACTCATTTTTGTTCCCCACTCTTTCTTTATTTTGTCACAGAGACCTTGTATTTCATGGAAAATTCACCATTTTTTTCCTTTACAGGAGTAAACGGGCAAATATTGAATGCTTGTTGTTACTTTTGTGTGCCTACTGTTCCTTTTGAACACTTTTTGTTCCTTTTGTCCGCTTGCTATTCCTTTTGAACACTTGTTCCTTTTGTGTGCATGTTGTTCCTTTTGAACACTTGTTTTTCCTTTTGCGCACCTGTTGTTCCTTTTAAACACTTGTTGTTCCTTTTGCACGTCCATTGTTCCTTTTGCATGCCTTATGTTCCTTTTGAACACTTGATGTTCCTTTTGCACACCCGTTGTTCCTTTTGAACACTTGTTGTTCCTTTTGCATGCCCACTGTTCCTTTTGAACACTTGTTGTTCCTTTTGTGTACTTGTTGTTCCTTTTGAACACGTGTTGTTCCTTTTGCATGCCTGATGTTCCTTTTGAACACTTGTTGTTCCTTTTGCACGCCTGTTGTTCCTCTTGAACACATGTTGTTCCTTTTTGCACGCCTGTTGTTCATTTCATCGTTCCTTCCCTACATTGTTGATAAAACGCCAAGCCATTACTTTGGGGTATGAATTTCACCAAATAATTTTCACCAACATTATTTCTAATTATCATCACAACGATCTATCATTATTTTGTGGACTATCTCCCATACCTTATCAAATTGTTTTTTGGATTACTTTCTTTGAAATATCTTAAACCTTGTTCATAACCTGTAACCACCATAATTCTTTTCTTTTTCCCTTATACATACAAATACACTTGAATGATATCTTGCCTTTATATTATAATAAGGAGTCTTAGGCACAGTTTTACTTGGCATCCTTACACTTCTTTCCGTGATCCCTTAGTCTTAAGGAGTAGATGATCCTCCCTTAATACACCTCTTAAAAAAAAAAAAAAAACAGCAATGAAATTTTCCCCCACAAAGAATAGGGGGTCTCATCACGAGCCAACCTACCATGATTATAGGATACTAACCTAAGTGACATTCCCACTATGGCTACCACACCAGGGCAATGGCCTTTGACATTTTCTTTTGTCAAAGGACAAGAGGTCTCATCATGAGATGACTTTTTCACTTAAGTTACACTATAGTGAGTGGCATTATCATCATCTAGATACCAAACCAGGACAATGTTGTTTTTTTGGGAAAAGACGATTCAAATATTAAAAAAAAAAAAAGGAATAAAGATAAGTAATAATTTTTTTCCACAAAGAATAGGGGGTCTCATCATGGGCCAACCTACCACGATCATAGGATAATAACATAAGTGACATTCCCATTATGGCTACCACACCAGGGAAATGGCCTTTGAAATTTTCTCGTCAAAGGACAAGGGGTCTCATCATGAGCCCACTTGTTCATTTAAGTTACAATCTAGTGAGTGGCATTATCACCATCTGGCTACCAAACCAGGATAGTGGTATTTTTGGGAAAAAATGATTCAAATATTTATTAAGGATACAAGCTCATCTAAGGGTTAAAAGGAAACCCTATCGAGGCTATGGACGTCTACTGGCAGCAGTGGCTCTGCCTGTGGTATGGAAGCTTACCTTAAACACCAATTTTTTGGGTGTCTCTAGATTTCCTTCACTCAATAACGAGGCTATCATTTCGTTTGTATTCAATAAAATGGAAAAGTAACAACATTATGATATGTGGGATATTATTTTAAATGAACATATTTAATTTATTCGACTTATGTATCCTTAAAGCATTTTTTTTAGTATAGGTATATTAAATTCAATTTTTTTCCACGAAAGAGGACTAACGTTTAATGATTACCATTAAAATATGTTGTTTGAAAATTAATGATTGATCCCCATTGACGGCAACAGTGCAATCATTATCTCTCACCAGAAATACCTACACTAATTACATTCCCCTACACTGACAGTTGGGGTTGACCTCTACATTAATGAGGGGAGTGGATGCTCAACACACTTCTCGATAAAATAAGTAATGATTGTAATAAATACCCACATTTGTAAACACTTGTTGTTCTCTGATATTTTTTATTTTCGGTAATTCTTTCCTCCAAGATGGTCTAACCAAGTCTGCTACCAGGAACGATAGTCGTTCGCATTTTCTCGCAAAAATGTGTGGTAGAAGCATGGGCAGGGAGCCAACTTTACTACAGGTTACAGAGCAGGCAAGAGAAATTCTACACCGTCTGGGGTGGACAGAGTACTTCAACCATTTGCAAGGATATGACACAAATTTCACACTTGAATTCTTTCATAATATTCAAGGATAAATCTCTATGGTGCGAGGCATACAAATCTCAGTCACCCCGAAAATCTTAGCAGAGGTCACAGGCCTCCCTAAAATGGGAATTCAATGGACAGGAATATACACAGCGTTGAAGGAAGCTGTGGAATATTTCACAGACCCTGGGGAAGAATTAGATAAGAAGGGAAAGGGACTTAATCCCACTACCCTCAGGGAACCATGGAAGGAACTGGCAGGGGTAATTCAACGCTACATCACCTGTGATGGATGATATGATGTAATTCAACCTCACCACCTCAAATTGTTGGCATCCTTAAAACAATGGTTAGTACTTAATCTACCTTTCTTTCTGAATGCCATGTTACATGAGGTTGCCTTAAGAACACAAAAGTCAAAGGATCTTGTTACTTTTATCAGCCACCACAAATTAGTTAAACTGATAAAAAATAAAGAACTGAGTCAAACTCAATTGACCTGGGATAGTCTGATTGAGGCCAATAGACCTCCACAACTAGATCATCCTGAATTATGCCATGAATACCCGCCACAGGAAATTGAATATAGACAGGAAGAGAAGACTACCGCCCAAAGATAAATTCCATATCCTCAAACCAAAGCTGAGGCAGACCCAGCCCAAATCACAGAGGCCCAGACCTCACAAACAAATGCATTAACAAAAAAGAGGAAGAGAGCAACGACTGCCACTAAATCCATCATTAAGACATTAAGACAAGGAGGAGAAGCATACGAATTCAGGAAACGATTGAAGCAATTCAAGATACAACAAAACAACTTGAAGAACTTCATAATTTTACAAAACAGTCTCTATAGAAAAATGTTCAAGAAATTGGGCAAGAAGAACATACCTCACAAAGGAATGATCAGGAAGACACCCAACCAACATTAGATCATCTGACAAAATAATATTTGAAGAGAAATGAGGTAGAAATAGCTCAGGTTTTTGGGAGCTTAGGAACCTCAATTGACAGAGGCACAAATAATCCAGAAAAATTCCTAGAACAAGCCTCCTCTTCAAAACCAGCTGAAGATTTTCCTGATATTGAAATGTCTTTCCCAGAGAACACAACACAGGAAGAACCTCATTTTGAAATGAGAATCCCTCTAGGAAAGAAAGAACATTTGGAAGGAACAAAGGAACAAACATCTACTGGCCAGAATGAAGAAGACCTTGAGACCTCTCATAAACATAAATCAACCAAGAGCCATAAGAAAATTAGAAGGTTAAAAAAAGAAAACAAATTGTTGAATAAAAAGGCTAAGAAGGATGAAGTATTAAATCAGAAGGTGGGAAAACTCAGGGAAATTATTAAAGAATTGAGGAATCAGCTAGAACAAGAAGATAAGGCCCATAGAAGAAAGAAAAACAAAAGGGCCAGAGTGCAAGGAAGAAACCCTCTTCCTAAAGAAGAAGTCACTACAAATTCTGTAGGGATATAGACAGACCCTGAAGAAATATTAGTAGAAGAGGCAGTAGCTCAAAATGAGGAAGTAATTCCCTTAGAAACAAAGGAAATGATGACAGCTACAGAAACAATTGATGCTAAGGTGCAGACAGATACCCTATTCTTAGAGGAAACAAATCAACTCCTTGAGCAGAATGCTACCATCAGGAGATTGGAGGAAGAATTGATGCAGTCTCAACAAACCCTGATTCAAAACATAAATGAATTACTGACTATGGTAGAGCATCAGGCACTCCAGTCCTAGAAATAGAGTGTTATTGTGGACAGACTGGAAGTAAATCTTACACAATCCCAACAAGCATTAACTCAATCCAGGGAGGAGATGGGCACTATGGAATAATACCAAGAATCCCAATATCAAGCATAGAGTGCCACCATTGATAAGCTAAAGGAAAATCTGGGACAAGCCCAATGAGAATAGGCTCAACACCAAGATCAAATAGTCACTAGGGATGAACATCAAAAGATTGTTAAACAACTGAGGGACATGACAACAATAGAGAGTGAGAACTATGTTGAGCTCACCATAGCCCAAGGGAAGGTAAAGAAGGTGCAAACCCAATTGGAAAAAGATTTGGATGAAATCAAAGAAATCTATGGTGTCTACTCTGATGCCATCAATTGCAGAGCCCCTTCCACCAATTACAATTTATTCCTACTGGAACGCTACCTGTTATTGAGAGTGAAGGCCATCAGAGCAGGCAAACCCATTACATTTACCACTGTACCTAAGTTTATTTCATGTTTCAGAGAGCAGGACGAAAAGGTACAATACCTTCTAAGTGAGTTATACTTTCATAATTTCATTCTAGAAGAAGAAAGGAAAGATAAACCTAGCCCATTCATAGGTGACATATAGTTTCATGCATTTCTGTCATTTACTCAGAACCAAGTCAGATGAGGTAAAGCTCACAAAACCTTCTTAAAGAGGGAAAGTGGGCTAGATCTCTGGGTCAGAGGAGATCTCCATAGTCCTTTCCAGCCATTATGCCACATAAAACCTTTATGAAAAGAGGGGGGGTCATAGAATCCTTATCCCCTATCCATCTACAGGTTATACGTTTAGGTATCACACATTTTAGAGAGCTTAAGGAAGAAACTCTTGTTGCTTCTAAAATGATATGGGATGCATCCTCCAGTGAAGTAAAGAGTAGGGAACCCTTTGGGTACATGAATTTATTTGCAGCTACATTTAGAATAGAAATGTATTCTAGACTGCTCCAAGAGGAAGGAACTTCTTGGATTGGGTGCAAATATACTCCCCCTCTCATTTGGTTCCCTCCAGAAAGTTACCAAAAAGATTATCAAGTTAACAAGAAAAGGGAGGACACTGATTTTCGAGAACAGAAGAAAGCAATTTATTCAGGAGGCCTGGTGAACCAACCTTTCCACCTTACAACATTACTGCTTTAAATGTAAAATCTTTTCTTGCATGAGGACATGCAAGAAGGTAAGATGGGGGGTATGTTGGGTTGTGGAAAAGGTACAAATATCTCCCTTATTTCTACAGTTCATGATGTAATCTTGATTGACTTTTCAATTAATTAGGAATAAATAAGATAGGAAATAGCTAATATGTCTCTTATCGTCATTATTGAAATTATATTGAATAAGATTCTAAAATACGATTGGAATTGTTTGATTTTGTTACAGGATTGGTTAAATATTGTCAAAACCAAAATAGAAAAGGATATCTTGAAGATGCGTGAGTCATTGGGGGTTAAAGAATTTTGGCATAAAAGCAGTTTTAAAGATGCTTCGGTTTTCTATATTGTAACTTTATAATAAGTAAAGAAATCATGAGGATCTTCTGATCCTCAAGATGGCTTGATTTACTAATATTATTGTATACATAGAGGATAATAGATCCGAAAAGACAATCAAAGAATTACGTTCAATCATTCAGACTCAGAGTTACTCTGCACAAGCTGTTTTTGTGGATGATGTACTAACGATGAAGTTAATAAAAGATTGATCATTTTTACCATTTCTATATATTGAGTTTCTTGTAGCAGTGCTTCTAAGGACCAAGGGCCCAGTCTAAAGGAGTCACTATCTCAAATTTGTACTTGTATCAAGTTACTTTTTGTTTTGTGATTCAAATCTCTTTTATAGTAATTAAGACGAATGCATAAGCGTGTTAATGATTTCATGTTGATTGTGTGCAGTATATAGACGATTACTTCAAGCATTAAATGATTATTGTTCCAGTTTCTATTACTGAGGTTTGATGCGTGACAGTTCCTCATAATTTCATATGCGTTGTTCCTTTTACTTAGATTCACAATTGTTATTCCTTTCAATTAGTTTACATTTTTTGTTCCTTCCTGTTAAGATATAGTTGTTGTTCCTTTCAATAGAAGTACAATTGTTGTCTCTTTTGATTAGATTACAATTGTTGTTTCTTTCCATAGATAGAGTAATTCACCTTTTCTTTTCAAGTAATTTGATTCATAGTAATAGTCAATTCTGCAAGTCTTTATTTAGATTCAATTACTTCTTTTAGTTAAAATGAATTCAATAGATTAATTAGTTCGCTTCCATTTCACATCATTAGATTTCAATTCCTATAATCTTTAATGAATGTTTGATGAACTTGATTGTTGATAAACTCATATTTTCTTTAACTACACGATTTTAGCCTTTATGAGCTATCTGCATAGACTTTGCTGATATTCTTGAGATAAAAGATGAATCCTCGGGTTGATAAATTAATGTTAAACTAAGGTTGTTTTTAGACATCTTTAGATCCCAACATGATCCTATCAATATGTTGCTTGAGAAAGCTCTCACATGATAGAGGGACAAAATGATGGATATTTTTTCCCACATCCTTCAATGCCTTCCGATAGCAATAATCGCATATTCATCAAACAACCATTTTGGACGCACCTCTCCTTTAAAGGTATAGATTAATTTTGATATTCCTATATTTGACAGTCAGATAGATGCGGATGCCCTAGACAAATGGTTAAATATGTTAGAAGGTTATTTCTTTGTTCATAATTTTTCCGACAAGGAAAATATCACCTTCGCACTCCTTAAATCTCTCCCCCATGTCAAACATTGGTGGGAAACTTTCTGGGAGAAAATTTCCATAGAGGAGTCTAGAATATATGGGGCCGAGCCCACATGGGATTTTTTTGTGGATGTGGTAAAGGAACAGTATTACCCTATTGGAAACGATGAGGAACGGTACATGAGATAGACCACACTGTGTCAAGAGAGGGGACAAACAGTTCCATAGTTCACCAATACCTTGCATACCTTGCACACCAAGTTGGGTATCAAATGCTCCGAAAAAAATTTGGTTTTGAAATACCGTGGGTCTCTACACAGATACATCCAAACTTAAATGGATTTTCTGGACATCTCATCACTCGGTGTTGCTTATTGATATGTTGTTAAAATCAAGCAAAAATTTAAGAACCAGAACAAACAGGAGTTTGGGTTTTCAAATCTGCAACAACCAAAGTATGATAAAGACGACCCTAGCAAACAGTCTCTCGAAAACTAGTCCAAGCCGCAGGAAAAGAAGGGTCACGGAAAGACAAAGAAGGACACCAAAAAATGGTGTGATTTCCACAAAATCCCCTGGAACAACACCGATGAATGTCGCTCAAAACAGTCATTGGTGGTCGATATCAAAGACAAGGAGCCGAACCCTGATTTAGAAAATACTGGTAAAATACAGATCATCGACGTAGATGCCACTTCTATTGTTGTGATCGCAACAATTCAACCAGAAGAACCGACAGATCATGAAGAGGGGGAGCACCTTTTTCATTCATAGATGTGGGTGAAGGGGACCCCACTACATTTTATTGTTGATAGCAGAATCCATAATAAACTCATCTCAGCATAGGTCATCAAAGACTTGGGATTGTCGACAACACCACACCCACAACCATACAACATTAAGTGGCTTCACCAAGGAAGAGATCTTCATGTCATCCAACAGTGTCTATTTTCATACGACATCCAACCCTTCATGGATGATGTATTATGTTATTATGTGATGTTTCCCCATTGTATGTTTGTGATGTTCTCTTGGGACAACCATATATGTGGAGACGCCATGTTGTTTATGAGTCTTGACCCCGCAATGTCAGTGTTTCTTTAGGGTGTCATCTCCACAGAATAACAGAGGTAGTTCCAACTACTGTTCCACCTAACCAATTCCGCAAGGTAGTATCTCATACCACAAAATTCAGCTTCTTCACAATCTATTCAAAAGGTGAACAAAAGGATACTGCAACCACTACACCCTCGACCCAAGCACCTTCTATCCAACATAAGTAGGTCGACAATATTGCAACAAAGTGTAAATATTCTTTCTACACACAGGAATGTCATGTATCCAGACTGGTTAAAAAGGTCCAAACCTTCCAACCACATGTTCGTGACAACCTTCAACAAGCTAAGCAACGCAACTTCCCCAACAAGGCAAGCAACTCATCAAGGCGCAGATTCAACAAACACTTTTCACTCTCCCCCGTGCACTCAATGTAATGGATACCATTGCTTCCTAAGGAGGGAGGATTGATCCAGGTGGATATCGGTGGCCACCCACCTTTTCCAACTGGCTCAAAATAATTTTCTGGCAATTTTGGTAATTTACTATTTTTAGTAGTTTTTAACTTCCGGGGCAGGGATGATTTTAAGGATGGAAATTTATCTCCAAATGTAGAAACCTTAGAGAATATTACTAGTTATTAGTATTTAAACTATAAAATGTTTGGCTATATTTTTGTAAAAAGGTTCAAATTTCTAAGGCTTTTATACAGATTCTATAAAATCTGGGCTATTTTAAAGATAAAATAATTTTATTCTATAGAATTTGGGCGAAACATTTTTAGAAAAAATGGAAATTAGCGAATTGTTTTTGAGGGGAAAGCATGTAAAATTATCCCATTTGCGAAATTTAGCCCCTAAAATCATCTATGTTCCGGGGCCATTTTGAGGGCCTAATTGAAGGTTTTTCGGGATTGAGGATCTCAATGATAGTTGAAGGATTTCATTGAGCCCCCTAAATGAATCTCCTCGACGATACCTTTCCAACGAGCTATCATGCGCCTAAAACGAAAATCGTATGAAAAAGTTACGACCCCGGGAAGTTGATGTACTAACTTACCCAAATGGGGCCCACATGACTTTTGGCGCTTCATCTCCTAGGGTTAGGTTTTTGGATGTCTAGGGTTTTTAACATTCCTGATTATTGTAAAAAGGCCTTCAGATGCTCATTGTAGTGATCTTCTTGCAAATGCAAGTAGCCGTCACATCTCTTCTCAGAGATAAGATGCCCCCATTCTAGCGAGTCTTTCACTTTGTATTTTTATAGTCTTTGTACATTTATTTCATTAATAGAAATCATGTATTACTGTATATCTGTGTTTATGGTTGCATCTCTCATACATTTCTGTTATATTATTGAATATCCGTGATATCTCTGTGAATTTCTTTATTTTATCTCCACTCTCATTTCGTGCCGAAAATAATCCAGATCATTCTGACACAGGACTGGAGAATTGGAAAAAGATCTTACATGAGATATCTACCAGAAGATGTGCAAGAATGACACGTGCACTAAGATGGATTGGCACATATGTAAAAGAACCTCCAAGTTTTTATGGTCAAAATGATGTGGAATAATTCTTAAGAAAGTTTGAGTTAGAAGCCCTGGAAATTCAAAGGTTATTATTTTTAGATATTTCCTTGAAAGAAACACCTACACGTTGGTGGGGTACTCACAAAGAAAATATTCATGATTGGTATCAATACAAAATATTATTGCATATCAGTTTTGGTGTAGAACAAGAGAATAAACATATGCAAAAATATTATGGAAGAGGACAACCAAGAGAACATATAGAAATATTCATAACCCAATGGAGGATAATACCACTAGAGGAGTGTCCACATCACTTCATCATGTTGAGCACTCAACACACCCTAAAAGCCTGAAATTTTATCACTTTTGGGTACCACTTGTTTTCTTTTACTGTATAAATCGATTTCACTTTGAGGAATAGTTTATCTTTGCTTTTTTTTCTTGACTCTTATCAATCAAGTCAGGGTTGTTTGAACTTATGAAACCTTGTGTCTAAAATAAATTTTCATCCGAACTAAGAATCTACATCTAACATTGCACCTAAAGTGCTTATGTTCAGTGTCGAAAAAATTCAAGCAGGTAAATTGGCCACACAATTACAATAGTCTTCAAGCATCGATGCACCATTGGCATCGGTAGAAGGTGGAGTTGGTTTGCATGAGTTATTCACCACAAAGTTTCAAGAGATAACCGATCCACATCAGAATAAAAAAAATACGGGAATGATAGAGATTGACAAAGGACGTAAAGAAATCACCGATAGCAGATGACCGACGCACTTTATCGGGGTCAGTGAAATGTAGAAATGTTAAAACAATCGGTTTTGTCTACGATTAACATATCACCGATTGTCTATCCTTGATACACTTTCGGCATCGAGAATTTTTCGAGAGAGTCAATCTAGGAGCACTTGGGTAGCTTTATCGTCGATCGTTGATCCTTGATACTTTTCGACGTCAAAAAGATAGGATCGAGCTTTAGAATTTATAGCTTAAATAAAATATCGATTTTGATTAACACGAGTAAATGAAGATGATGGTCTCACGTTCCACATGTATTTATCATGTAAGGGCGTTGTACGACCTGGTTTCATCTCGGGTCATCTTAAGGTTTCCTATGTCCTAGTCACACCTCTAGGTCAGCCTTGCCACATCAGCTTTGTACAGAAAGATTGTTCGGCATCGGATATTTTGCAAAAGGATATTGACAAAAATTGTTCAAAGTAGAACCCCGAACCCCGACTCACCAACTGGACTAGTGAAACAATGGGATGTTTTCGGCATAAGATACGATCGTATTCTGACATTCAATAGAAAATTTAATGCTTCATCCAATATTTTTTTATACCTCGTACGCCGATTGAACAAAAACAAATTGAAATCATCGATAGGCCATGTTACGACCCGCCCTTGCATCATCAACCCATGATCCAATTTAATTTTAAACATCTTTGAAGATATGATGACATATTTCATAGAACTACACTCATAACTCGAATTGAATGGTTGATGTGACAAGGTAAGTTCATCCCTGTTTAAATCTCTAGAACGTTTTTGACCAATGTCATTATGCACACAAGTTTGAATTCCGGAGCATTCGAAGAAGCAAAGAAAGAACCTTGAGACTGTACTGATCCTTAGATTATCAAAACCATGTTAAACAAGCTGCAGAGGTATGTGTTCAAGTTTGTCAATTCGAAAGTTGTGATTTATGTATGCATATGATTTCTTACATGCTCTCTAACTATGTTCTAGTTGCAAGAAAAATGCCACTAAGAAATCCAACCACTAGATGCTTGCCGAGATCACCCAAGCTAAAGGAAGTTGAAATAGGTTAAGGTTCTTCTCTGGGGACTGCAAGGCATTTGGAATACACTCCTAGGGTGGAGCCTGTTATTAAATCATCAACTAAGAAATGTTGTGTCCAACCTCCAGTATTCAGTGATACATAAGAAAGAATTGGATCCAAAGTAATGCTCCCACAGTGGGGGGACCTTTTCAAAAAAATCATTTGGGAAGAGTACCCAGGGTGTATCCTACACAATGACCCAGATTTAAGGGTGCTCATTGACTAGGTGTTCCCGAACATCCGACAGTCATATTTACATATGGTAGCCAGCAAAATCCCTGTTTTCCTTTGCATATAGGTTTTGAAGTCGCTAATCGACCATACATACGAGCATAAGTTCTTGATCAATGATGAGAATGGCAGGTGTGTCGAAGTTTTCCTCCCGATAAAGGTCCAAAAGTACTACAAACTCAAATACCCAGAGGATCAACTAAACACAGACTTCATGGTGAAGTGATATGAATTCCATGACAACATCCGATTGATGGCATCATGGTGGAAGGAGGACAAGCAGTTTACCAACTAGAGAAATGGTTGTTATGGGACAATTAATTTGAGGGATCCATACATCTATTTGATGGCTCACATCTTCCGGTTGTATGGAGAGAAGGACTGCTCCAAGTTTTTGGAAGCATGGATGCCCTTGGCATACACAGTGGTGATCTTCGGAAGAAGCTCCAACTAGGGAGAGATAATTTCAAAACAATTGAGCACCTGTGTACAACAAGCTCAGATGCTGAAATAAGGGGAAGCACCCACTTTCCACATGGTCGCGTACCTGCTCGATGTGATCTGTGCAAGAAATTTCTTCGCCGATATGAATTTAAGCTGGCATATTGCGGAGCTCCCTGTTTATGTTTATTTCAGCATGCTTTGGGAGAATAGGTACAAAAAGTCATATGCACTCATTTGCGATGAATTCATTGCTCATATTCATTTTATTATATTTAAAAAAGAATGCCTGAGATTATCCGTAGCATCCAAGAAATTGGCAGCGAAGGTAGGCCAATGGTATTTGGATTAACACTAAATCTATATTAGGGTGTTTGGGGACACTAAAGAACCTCATCTACTCCCCTCGCATGTCCCAAAATAGCTCATTGTGGGAGAAATCTTCTATCATACCATCTTGCTGGGCTATAACGCCACACTAGTTAAGGACAAGAAGCAATATTTCATACCCTACGGTTTCCATGTGGGATTTTATCTGGTAAAGGACACCCCTCAAGAAAAACAAGAAGGGCTGAGCCAACTTGAATTTGGGTTCCCGACAGGTTGATTCTACAAACACGATCCTGAAGGCCTAGTCCTCCAACATGCTTCACAAGTATCATCATGTTGGCCGTACACGCATGATAAATTTGAGGATGAAATTTTTACAGAGTGCACTTAGGACTGGGAGGAGGTAGTATCAAGGATGGCCAACCCAAATATGACCAGGTTCAAGGCCATGAGAACAGACGAACAAGTGGAAAAAATAGAGCAGTTGGCTCAAGAGGCTCTCAGAGGTCAAGAAGAGATCAAAGCGGCAGAAACTATAGAGGCACAAAGAAGAGGATTGCTCTTGCTAGAGGAGGCACAAAGAATCATTGATCAATTGTAGAATGATCCTAATATTGTAGAAATTTCAAGGATTCCCATTGATGACCCAATCACAAGAAGAGGAGAGCCAACTAGCTTAGAGCCAATACAACTTGAAGAAATCACCGTGCCCAAAAACCCTGAAGTTCCATCACCACAGATCATATCACTAGGGGTAATTTCAAACCAACCTAAGATATCAAGGACACTGAGTAGGAAAATTTTTCCTAACCCCTTGTTTGACTTAATAACCATCTATGATGATGAGGAGAGTTTGGAGGTTTCCCTAGTGACTCCAGTACAAATTACAAAATAAAGGGAAACTAAGAGAGAATTTACCCCAGGTCTTGGTGCTTCAATTCAAAGCCTTCCACAGAGTGACCACGAGGTCGAAAGTACCCTAGAGACTAAGATAACCGACCTGTCAGGAATCCCAATGGACAAATCAAGGGATGAACTGGGATCGGGAGGTCTAAAAGAGGAAGTTCCACAGCAAGAAATTGACACACCGACAACCGATCACCGAATAAGTACTGAACCTACCCCTAGTACTTCAGTTTTTGCTGATACCTCACCAGTCGATGAGAAACAAAAGGAGGCCAAGATATAGATACATACAGAAGAAGTTCAGGGACTCGTACTAGAACAAGTACACATAATCAGGATCCTAGGAAATACTCTAACCTAGGGAGAACAACAAATCCTCGAACCAGTTGATGAGGTCATTGATATATAGGAAATCACCTATGACCAAAAGAGAAAATAAATAATGAAGAGAACCACTAAGAAGTGGAGGATTACGTAGGATAGTTCTATTATCATCACCATAGAGGAGAAGTATCTCAGCATAGAACACACCAAAACGTCTGAGCTTATCAGTGCAGGGATGGCTATCATAGATGCCACACTAGATAGAGCAAGAAGGGACAAAAAGGAGTTGGCTTCTACACTTAATGAGTTAGATCATCTGCGCCATTTGGAAAAATACTATCAGAACTCCGCACAGGCCACAGTGTTTTTGAGAAGTGAATTTCGATATGCTGATGGAAAATTCACGAATGAACAACGCCTTTTCACTGCAGGTATAGCCAATTTTCAAGAAGACACCCTTATAGCACTAGAGACCTATAAGGACATGGAAAGGTAGTATGAGAAGGTTCACCAGGAAGTAGCAATGATCGATTACATTAGCACGGTTCAAAAGGGCTGAGACGCTGAAGAGCATGACATTCGGGTGTTGAGGGACAACAACATAGATTGGATCAGGAAAGTGGTCGAATACTAGGTGAAAATGGCTCAGGTACCTTAGCAGGATATTTGGGAGAAATGGGATGATTGTGAAAATTTTTGGGTAAAGATTAATCAGGAGGTGAAAGACATCAACCTCCCAGAATTTGGATCAGCTGAGGACTTTGTCGACCTACTTGACATAGTAAAGAAACATGTAGAACAAGACTTAGCATCAACAATCGAGATAGAAAAGGTGGCGAGCATGGAGCCAAGTCAGGTACAATAGTTCATGGAGCGTCCGATCAAGGCTCGAGCAATTTTGTAATGGTTAAGTGTCAATATAGTCAAGTACCGAACACGGGCAGTAGAAGTGAAAGAAATTATTTCGACCCCGATGGACCAACATAAGTTCCTGTATACCAACACATGCAAGGAACTCTTCGTCAAATGGAGAGAGTATGAGAAGAGTCATCCACTTCAGTAAAACTATTTGATGATTCTTAGAAGACAGAGAGATGAAAGTGCCATGTGGCAATATTTTGTTTTACTTAGCTTGCACTTTTAATAGATATTTTTAGTTAATGATTCATTATAAATAAGAGGATTGACCTTTTAGTAAGGGTCGATGGTTTTGGAAAAGACCCTCATTTTTGGAATGGTAAATAACTATTTCCGAACTACCTTAATTAAGAAGTCTCATTTAGGATTGGAGGAAAACTTCTTTTTTTTCATAAAATGCGCGTGTGATTGAATTTGAGGAGGAATTATTTCCGACTTTATTTCATGAATGGATGTTGTAATGAGTAAGATTTTTTGAATCTATTGATAAGTTAGTTGTTTTAATATTTTTTGTAGTTCTTGTCTCTAATGATGAAAGAAAATCGTTGTGATAATGTGTGATTAATGTTAGAGTTAAGGAAACTATTTTTCTTTCCCTCATTTTATTTCATGTATGTCTTATTTCAATAATTGTATCTCATTCAATAATTGAAATACCAACAATTTTATGTATTAGTACTAGGCTTGTCGCAGGTGTGAATATCTTTGTCTTCATTCTTGAGCACAAGGGTTATCCCAAGCTCAACCTTCTTCAGTAGTTAAGAACCCCCTTTTACCAGCTGGTTTATACCGACACACATATTTTTATCAGACCCATCTAATAAAGGAAAATACAAAAAAGAGAATGTTTAAATTGAAGGAGGAACTTTCGCAAGGAGGTATCCTGTAGATCACTACGTAAAGCCCATCAATAAATTGGCCGGATCGAAAGATCTGGAGAACCATTCTACCATCAAATTCTTGGAGAGTCTACTTGGGCCTCCATGGTGGGTTTTGTTCCTAATGTTGATTTGAAGGGATTTAGGACCCTTCAACAGAATTGGCGCTAGAAGGAGGGTTGTGAATGAATGGCTAATAATATTTATGATATAATATTTTGCACAACCTATAGATTCAAAAAATCCCACATGCATGGCTATTCATTCTCAAGACAACCCACATACACTGAGTACTCCTGAAATGAGTAACTCACCCCAGAAAGAGGAAGAACATTCATTCCCTGAAATATCTTACGCTCTTCCCCATGAGGAGTTGAACCAGTCCAGAAGAATCACAAGAGCTTACACCCAGAAAATTGGATCATTACACTTAGCTCTATTACTTCCACGTATAAAAAAAGTAAGTAGACCAGTGGTCGACACCCCCGACCAGGTTTTTGTTCACACAATAGAATAGCTGATAGATTTTTCCCTCACCGAGATTGAACATCCCCTTAATCTGATCCCTGAAACACCAACTGGTAACTACTCTAATCCCGATGATTTTGAATCTGACGAGGAAGGGTTTAAATCGGATCACTCAGCTTCAGAGTTAGATGACATGGAGGATAACAATGATCATAATGAAGAAAGGGGAAACCCACCTCAAAATAATCAACCATGGTTGGCCAAATATTCTCTGGCAATACCCGAACAGGTACATAACCTCCCTCAACATCCAAAAAATTTACTTCCCAAGTTCGACCATGAAACCTTCGGATTTCCTGAAGACCACATTAAAAAGTTCATACTAGATATTAGACTGATGAATGTCCAACATAAGGATGTAGTATGCATGATTTTTCCCTATACCCTTGATAATTTAGCCTCAACGTGGTATTTTAATTTGCCTGTATGGTCTATAACTAGTTGGACGAAGTTTCAAAATAATTTTTTAGACAAATTTGTAGAAGAAAACACTACAGGAGATTTAATGGCCGAATTGTTCACCTCCACCATGATTTAAAAAGAAAAGGTTAAAGACTTCAATCAACTATTCACCACTATCATGAACAAATTTCAACCCGAAGCTAAACCCACTCAGGAGTTGCAAATCGAAGTATACGCTAATTCTCTCCTTGCTTCTATTTCCATGTTTGTAAAAAGGGTTGCCAAGCATACCCTAGCTAAAAATTTTGAGGAATCCAAAATAATTGAATTCCAAATGAAGGTATGTAAAGAGGGCCAGGTCTCACTAGTTAAGAAGGAAGCTCAACCTCCACCCAGGAGAGGACTCTTGTTGACTAGACCCCCAGGAAAACAAATAAAACAAGGTCCTGAAAAGGGAAGTGGAGACATAGAAGACATACAATGGATGATAAGGAAATTGTCAAATGAAATCACATGAAAATAAGTGCAACACAAGTAAATCAAGGCCAAAGACCTTATAAACCCCTTTTTAAGAGAAACCCACCGTTCAAATCAATTGAACCTCCCCCAGCTAACTTAAACATCGACCTGGGAAATGTAGAATCTGACTCTTTCTGTACCTATCATCAAGAGAAACATTCTGAAAGACATTGTCCCCAATGAGTGCATTCCATGAATTTGATGGACAATCTATTCCTAGATGAATTTTCCCTTACCAAACAATCAAGCGGATTGACGGTGAATATTTCATATTGGGAAGAAGTTGACCCACCAGAAGAAACAACCATGTTGTTGTGGGATCTTGACTTACCAATGCCTTCTGATGATATATTTGAGGTTCAAGAACCACCTTTTGAGGTTTTGGCTATGCAAATGCGAAGTAGGGGTCAGTCGGTCTCAAATGACCTTACCATTGCCCAAAATTTGAGGGGAAAACAAACAGACGATCATCCGAAAGCACCTTTTGTCTCCAAAATAAATCCTATAAACATCCATACACGAGAATCACCCAATGTAGACTACAACATAGTAGAATATTTAATAATATTGAAGGAAAATGTATCGGTCATGGACATGTGTATAATTCCCTAGAAAAAGGACTTTCTGTTGCAGGCCTTGCATTCAGTAGAAACTACTATAAAAATCACTGACCAAGGGGAAAATCCATCCCCCACATATTTAAAAAATAAACCAAATGTGAACGCTTGCTCTGTATATTAAAAAGGAAATCCATTTGTCCCACCTTTCCTTTTAAAGTTTGAATTCTTCAACATAAACCTCCATAATTGTTTAGTTGACTCAGGGGAATCCTCTAATGTCATGCCATTATCTATATGTAATAAATCAAATGCAGTCCCTATCAAAAGTGATAAACATGTTATACAAATGGACAAAACTCACGTGAAAGTTATTGGAGAAATCAAAGATGTCATTATTAGAATGGCTACACACCCAAAATTTGTTCAAGTAACTGACATTATTGTAGTAGATATACCAGAAGCTTATGGATTGCTACTTAGTCGCTATTAGTCCGAGAAGTTGAATGGATATTTTAGCACGGACTGGGATCACCTATGGTTTCCATTAAAGGGACACACAAACATGATTAGGATCGATAGGGAAAGGTATCTTAAATATATTGTCACTGATTTAGAAGCCCTCAATGAACCCTCGTCGACAGATTTCCCCATGCTAGGAAACTACTCCCGCGATTCTAATTTTGGAAATTTCTCCCCTCTCTCATCTGATGTACATCTTACTCAAAACTCCGAAATGGATTTTCAAGTAAATCTACCGGTAGAGGCGGAAGAAACCCTCTTCTATAAAGAACCTCTGTTGGAAACCATAGACAAAGTAGGTGGAGAGGAGGCAGTTAGTAGGCATGGAGAATATTATCATTTCCACTCACAAGTTTGGACCACGTACTTTGATGGGTTTAAATCACAAGAAGGGTCGAGAGTGGGATGTATCCTCATTGATCCGAAGTGGAAACAAAATTTATTGTCCTGTAGATTGGAATTTGAATGCAGTAATAATACTGTCGAGTATGAAGCTTTAGTGCAAGGACTAAAGAAATCCATAGACTTAAACATTAAAGAACTAAATGTTTTCGAAGACTCTGAAATTATCATTAGGAAAGTAAAGAATACTATACATTGCAACTCTCCCCACTTGAGGAATTATCAACAGGAAGTGCACAGGCTAATAGAACATTTTCAAGCCTTCAATGTTACAATGATCCCCAGAATAAAGAATACTCTTGTTGATTCCCTGGCAATTGTTGCCTCAAGGCTATCCCCTTTAGAATATTATGAAGCCTCCAGATTCACTTTGGAACTACTCTACAAACCATCAGTGCCGAACAATATTTCTAATTGGAAGGTTTTTGAAGGAGATGAACATATTATAAACTTCCTAACCAATCAGGAAAATTTTAAGGACTTGTTTTTTTACGATGATTTTTTCCAAGAGAAATTAGTAGAAACTGATTCTCGTGAACAAATATTTGAAATAGACCATTCTAGTAACATACCCAAGTTTCACATGTTACTAAAAGGAGTGGCCAATTTGGAGAACCTCTTTGATTTAAGGAAGATATTTAAAGGGTCAATAAACAAAAAGATAGGGAGCTCGTGTCCCATTCACGAGACCATAAATATAGGGACCCTGGAAAATCATAAGAATATAAATCTAGGAAAGACAGTTTCTAAATAAGAAAGGAAATCCTATCTCATTTTTTTTAGAGAATATCAAGATGTTTTTGCATGGTCCTACCAAGATCTGAAAACTTATGACACTTGTATTATTCAACACAAAATTCTGTTAAAATCCATAGTAAAACCCTTCTAACAAAATCTTCAGAAGTACCACCCATCTTTGGAACCCCTCATGTGTCAAGTGTTGAAGAAGTTGCTAGATGCTAAAATTATCTTTCAAGTTAGACACTCTGCCTGGGTAACAAAGTTGGTTCCTGTCAGGAAAAAGTCTTGGGAAATATTCCTGTGTGTGGATTTCAGAAACCTCAACAGAGCAGCAGAAAAGGATAACTACCCAGTCCCACCAATGGAACAAATCTTGCAAACTGTGTATGGCTCTGATATTTTCTCCCTATTAGACGGATTTTTAGATTACAACTATGTTCTAGTTTCAGAGGAAGATCGATTGAAAAATACCTTCCAAACCAAGTGGGGAACCTAGTCTTATAAACGTATGCCCTTTGGGTTAATTAATGCATGGGAAACCTTCCAGAGGGCCATGGACGTGGATTTTATGGGATTAATCAAAAAGTGTGTGGACGTGGATTAATGGGATTAATGGACGTGGATTTTATGGTCTATTTGGATGACGTGACTGTGTATTCAAAGAATAGAGAAGATCACATCCAACATATATTTAAACCCTAAGAAAACTATATTTGGTGTCAAGGAAGGAAAATTACTAGGTCATATTATATATCAAACAAGAATTCACATAGACCCAGAATGAATTAAGGAAATAGGTTAGCTTTCCTTACCCCACAACAAAAAGTCTATCCAGACCTTCTTTGGGAAAATCAATTTTGTGAGGAAGTTCACCCCCGATTTCAATGAAACTATCAAATCCTTACAAAAAATAATATGCAAAGATGTTGAATTTAAGTGGGATGATGAATGAAAAAGTGCTTTCAGCAATATTAAGACTACAATATCTCAAGATCCCATTGTTGCAAAGTCCCGACTTTAACAAATATTTTTTCCTCTATACTTTTGCCTCCGACCAATATTTAGTTGCAGTATTGACTCAGAAGGATGATGACTGTTATCACATGAACTTGTCAGAATCCCGTGGGTTTGTGGTTTCTACCTAAGTCTGTAATTTTCCCCTGGTCTCCCTATTTTCCTAGCCTGCATCCAGTCGTCTAAATCCTCGATCATGTAGGCTGCAACCATGAACACAAAGTGTAACTTTCCCAACAGTCCATTTCAAGCTTGAAGCACAAGCAGAAGGAAATTTTAATCTTTCATTGATGAAGATCCATTAGGCGAAGCGATCGATGACATGCATTTTTTCGAAGGTCAAAAGTAGAGCGCAGTATTACGCCAAAGAAAAATCCTGAAGTCAAAAGTTCGAGCAAAGATTTAATTTGGGTCGTAGATCTCATTAGGAGAGATCAACGGTGGAAAATAATCATGGGAATCAGGAGTTTGAAATAGTGTTAAATTTGTTCATCAAAGGTCTGAACTCCCGAAACCCGAAATCAATAGGAGTCGTCCAATTCAAAGGGATGCATGGCACCAGATCCGAAAAATCGCAGTTTCGAAAATTAGAGGTTTTATCATGGAGCATGAAGCAAGTTTGCAAAGTGTGAAATCTAGAAGTTCCTTTGGATATAAGACCCAGGTCATGGCTCGATTTCACATGCAGGATGGAGTGATGGAGAGGAGTTGCGCCAAAGGCCGAAAGTGCCCATATTGGTCACAGAAGAATATTTGCATGGCCTCGGGGCGTCTAGATTGACTCGAAGAAGTCGTGGGCACCGCCTGGAACATTCATGGGTGCCAGGCTTCATCCCAATCCTGATGAAGGTAGTTAATGGAAATGGGGGAGGTGGTTGAAACCTCTTCTCACCCCATAAATGGAAAACATGTTGAAGACAGTCGTGAGTGCAGATTGAAAATCCAAAGTTTCCTTCTAGATGGATTTTCCTACAAAACACATAACTGAGGCAAGCTCGCGTCTGACATGAGAAGGCATGCACAGTCTAACAAAGAAAGAACAGACTGAAAACTTTAAATGTAGAGGTTATATCATGCTCCCAGTGGTTGCATCATTTCTGAGTATATATAGGTCGTTTTAGTATTTTGCTAAGGTGGAATGGTTGAGCTAGGCTCCCTACTATTGTAATATTTTGATGAAGAACACTGGTTCTCTGGTTATGTACTTGATTTGAGACATCTTGATTAATCTAAGTCATTTTTATTACCCCTTCTTATTTTCCTCTGATATTGAGAGAGTTCATGAATGACTGATTCACATGAATTGTTGTGATTGTATTATGATGAATGTTTGATTATAGTGTTATTATAATTTCTTTCAGTTTCTTTGAAATTTAAATCCAAGAGGATCTTGTGTTTGAGTTTTTCCTCCTTAGGTTGCTTGAAGACTTGATGTCCATGGCAAACCTCTACACCTTTCTCACCAAAGAATTCTTTCTTCTCACATTTACTCAAACTTATTGACTGAAGTTAATCCAAGACCTCAATTGCTTATGCATGCTAGTCCATATTTCTGAGTTAGAACATTATTATCATTGAGTCTTCTCCATTTGACCACCTAAAACTCATTTACATTTAGTGTATAAACTGTTGGGTATTCGGCTTATCCTCCCGCAATCTAAGGGTGACTCTCAATGCTAACAATGACAACAATGAGGCGTTGGTCTCATTTATGAGCACTAATATCTAAGGGGCTGAACTAAATTACCATGCTATAGAAAAACATGCTTATGTGGTGTACAAAGAAGTAAAACATTTCAGATCTTACATCCTAAAAAATCACACCAGAGTCATTGTGCCTCATCTTGTAGTCTGATCCCTATTCACTCAACATGAGATAGGGGGATAGAAGAGGAAATTGGATGGAAGTTGTCCAAGAATTTGATCTAGATATTAAACCTTCCAAACTGGTTAAGGGATAGGGATTATGTAAACTGGTCGTTGAAGGCCAAGACCAAGTAAATTAAGACTCTGTGTGGGAGAATGAATTGGTGTTATGGTGTAGTGAAGCTTTATATGTTCACCTAGGGTGGGAGTCTTGGTATGGGAAACTAACTTATCTCCTGCATCACGGGACTTGCCCAAAAAACCTAAACCCTAAGGAAAGGAGAGCTCTCAGACTAAAATCGACACAATATCGGCTCATAAATTTGGTGCTCTTCCGCATGAATTATGATAGGGTACTTTTGAGATGTCTCAAACATGAAGATGTAGAAAAGGTTCTGAAGGAGCTCCACGATGGTCTTGTAGTTGGAAAATTTGCAAGGAATACCACCACTCAAAATATACTAAGAGTTGGAGATTACTGGACTACTCTGTTTAGGGACGCTCATACATACGCTAGAAACTGTAAAACTTGTCAAATAAGTGTGACGAGGGAAAAGAGAGTAGTTGTCCCACTCCAACCAGTGGACATATCCAGACCATTAGAGAAATGGGGGTTATATGTCATAGGATAAATTACCCCTATTTCTTCAAAACAACATAGATACATACTAACTTCTATGGACTATTTCACAAAGTGGGAAGAGGCAATCCCTCTCACTCATGTAAATGAAAAGGTGGTAATTCAATTCATAGAAAAAAAACTGATCACAAGGTTCGATATGCCTTTCATTCTTGTTTTTTATAATGCCACTTACTTTTCTTCCACCTTGCTAGCAAATTTTGTGCTAGACAAAGGAATCATAATTAGATACTTTGCAAACTACTATCCATGGGGGAATGGAGTGGTAGAATCAACCAATAAGAACCTAGTGAGGATATTGAAGAAAATAGTTGCAGACAATCAAAGGAATTGGCATAGTTTGCTTCACAATTCCATATGGGCCGATATAGTAACACCCAAGGAAGATATAGGGAACTCCCCATACTTTCTTGTATACAGACAAGAAGCCATTCTTCCGAACAGGCTATACCTTCCATATCTTCAACTTGCTCAGGGATCTAGAGGACAAACCTCGTCAATTATTCAATTGAGAATTGATACCCTCCTCATGCTGGAAGAAGAAAGAGAGAAAGAAAAATCAAAGTTCATCGCTCATCAATAGATAATTAAAAGGTGGTTTGACAAAAATAAGGCCAGAGAAAAGAATTTTGAAGTAGAAGACTTAGTCCTCAAATGGGATAGAGAAAATGAACTAAAGGAAAAACATTCGAAGTTTTAGAATATATGGCTTGAACCTTTTCAGGTTGTCGAGAAACTTGGGGTAGGAACGTATCGGTTGAAAAATACGAGGTGGGAAATCGACGCCCTTCCGGTAAATAGCCAAGCCCTAAAATGATATTTCTGTTAAAAAAAAATAAAAAAATATGTGTGTGTTCTCATATTATTTTATTTTGTAGGCGTTAGGTAGGATGATTGTAGATTCCTTTATTTTTGTTTTTCTTTTGTGTGGTATTTATTTTCTTTAAAATTGTGTTCCGAAAGACATCAGTTGACCTTAATCAATATGATGTAGAAAAATCTTTTCATAACTCACGCTTACATGCAACACAAGAAACGCTAGGCAAACTGCTTTTTCTAAAAAGAGTTATGTATCTAACCTTTGCAAATAAACAACATTGGCAAGTGATGAAGTGTATGCTTGCTGGTCTGGTAAAACCTAAAGGGAAATATGGTAAGTTGGAAAGGACCACATGTACCTCAAGACAGAGCTAGAAAAAATTTCACCTTAATCGTCTCATCTTGCAGATAACACACATTCTCCTCTCCCACTCGCTTAGGGTATCTCTGCCAAAAATAAATCAATTATATCAAATGAGAATGAAGTAGGAGAGGGTATGTAGATAAATTCGTTGGGGCTATGGATACTCGCTGGAAGTAGAGCAAGTTCTATGACATCAGGGTGACTCCGTCGGGGCTATGGACGCTCGCTGGTAGTGGAGCAACACCACAACAAGTAAATGGTGATAAATAAAGGGCTTGGTTCCAGTGAATGCTTTACTCGACTCTTTTCAAAAGGGGGCGTGGGTCATGGTTAAAGGGAACGAAGGTGGAATAAAGGTTGAAACCCCACAGGCAGTCCCAGATTCATGAACTGGGGGAGTTTCAAACGCAAGGATAGAAGATATTCTGATAAAAACAAAACCAGTTAAGTTCTTAACCAACTTTTGCATCAGCTAAGCCTGGGGAAAGAACAAATATTCTTCTTTCTCCTAGTAAGTATCCATTTGTTGAGTGCTCAACACACCCTAAAATCCTTATGAAATTTTATCACTTTTTGGGACCAGTTGTTTTCTTTTACTGTCTAAATCAATTTCACTTTGGGGAATGGTTTATATTTGTTTTGTTTTCATGACTCTTATCAATCAAGTCAGGGTTGTTTGAACTTATGAAACCTCATGTCTAAAAGAACTTGATATCCAAACTAATAATATGAAACTAACATTGCACCTAACACGCTTATTTTTTATGTCGGAAAAATTCAAGCAGGTAAAGTGGCCACACAGTTACAATATTCATCGAGTGTCGATGCACCATCAACATCGAAAGAAGGTGGATTTTATTTGCATGAGTTATTTTCCACAAAGTTTTAAGAGATATCTGATCCCCATCGACATTGACAAAATACATGAAGGACAGAGATTGACAAAGGCCATAAAGAAATCACCAATAGATGATGACCGGCATGCTTTATTGGGATCGGGGAAATCTAGAAAGGTTAAAACAATATTTTTTTGTTTGCGATAAACATTTCATTGATCATCGATCCCCGATACACTTTCGGTATCAGGACATTTTTGAGAGAGTCGATTCGGGAGCACTTGGGTATGTTTATCGTCGATCGTTGATCCTTGATACTTTTCGGTGTCAACAAGATATGATCGGGTTTTAGAACGTATAGCTTAAACAAAGTCTTGATTCTGATTGACATGAGTAAATGAAGACGTAGGTCTTGAGAGCCATGTGTATTTATCATGTAAGGGCGTTGTACGATCTGGTTTCGTCTCGGGTCGTCTTAAGGTTTCATATGTACTAGTCACACCTCCAGGTTATCCTTTCCACACTAGCTCTGTACAGAAAGATCGTTCGACATCGGATCTTTTGCAAAAGGATATCAATTTTTTTTTTTCAAAGTGGAACCTCAACCCCCGACTCACCAGCTGGACTAGTGAAACGATGGGATGTTTTTGGCATAAGATACGATCGTATTCTAACATTCAATAGACTAGTTAATGCTTCATCCTACATTTCTTCCTACCTCATGCGACGATTTAACAAAAACAATTTGAAATATCTGATAGGAAAAATTACTATAAATGTGTTGAACCTACATAGAATAGATCTAGATAAACAATGATACACACATTTGCAGAGAGAATAGAAGAAAGAAGAAGGAGAGAAAGAATGGAAAAATTATCATTGACCGTTATGAATAATGAATAATTTACACATGATTTACTCTATATAACTCAATGAGTTCGAATTGAGGTGAACCAATGTGCCATAGTGGTGGTCTAGAGTGATCTTGACACACACCTATAGTTACGGGAGTGAACTACCACCTATTCTAGTCTCTCATACAATTACGGGAGTGAACTGCCACATAGTTGACTTAATTAGTCAACTAGTCTTCAGTTAATTGACTGAATAGAGAGTAGTGAGGAGTTAACTCAGGGAATCAAGGCTAATGCACCACTCTGGTGATGATACCAAGGCAAGGTCTAATTAGCATGGTGATGATCCCAATGCAACATCTAAAATCAACTCAACTAGTCAAACTGAAGTGTCAATTGAAAGAGAATATTCTCCAGGTGGAATATTCTCCCCTAAAATATAGGAGACTGGATAATGACTAATTATGACTAATAAAGAAGGATTAAAATTAGGAAAAAGAAATCATAGGTGTGTGTGAAGTAACTCCAACGCCCCCCTTGAACATCACTATAGTGAAAATAAAGATTGGGTCCCGGCAACGAGGCCATGTTAGGTACCCAAGTACAAAAGATACACTGAAAATAAAGTGAGGAAAGAGGGAAAACCTCCTAGGNTCAAGGTACAATGTATGTAAAAAATAAGAACTACAGTTGCTAGGCAACTGTTTCCTTCACTCCAAGATGACCTTGCAGAGAATGGAATTTCTGCTCAGTGAAGGTCTTGGTGAAAATGTCTACCGTCTATTCTGCTGAAGGATAGAACTGTAATTTGATCATCCCCTCATGTACTAAGTCCCGGATGTAGTGTATGTAGAACTAGATCTCTAAAGAACTTCAGAGTGCTCTGGTTGTCACACCAGATGACGATCGACCGATGAAACTGAATGCCCAACTCAGTGAGAAAATGTTGTAGCCACATAGCCTGAATGGTTATGTTAAATTACCCTCTGTACTCTGCCTCGGCTGAAGATATAGCAATGGCATATTTCTTCTTACTCTACCAATAGATAGGCTCAAAACCAAGACTGATTGAGTAACTAGATGTGGACTTGCAATCAATGCTATCGCCAACCCAGTCAGAATCAGTAAACCCAATGAGATCTAATGTAGAGTCTACTGCATAATGAATCCCAAAGGTGATGGTGCCTTATATGTATTGAAGGATACACTTTGCAGCCTTCCAATGTAGCTCATGCAGCTCCTGTATGAACCTGGAAATTGCGCCAACTTCATA
The DNA here is from genome assembly GCA_009831015.1 of Picea engelmannii. Taxonomy (NCBI): domain Eukaryota; kingdom Viridiplantae; phylum Streptophyta; class Pinopsida; order Pinales; family Pinaceae; genus Picea; species Picea engelmannii. The sequence goes on along the minus strand of ML783086.1, from coordinate 387,435 downwards.
GGAGAGGTCTGGTCTAGAGTGTGTGAGATACAACAAGATCCCCACTAGATGTCTGTACAGTGTGGTGTCAACCAGTGGAGTCTCCCCGCCATCCTCAAGTTTGAATCCTGATAGGAAAAGAGTCAAAGCAGAATTGCAGTCTATCATGTGAAATCTCTTAAGGAGATCTCTTGCATACTTAGCCTAAGATAGTTTGATGCCTGATGTATCCTGACTGATCTCGAGTCCAAGTAATAAGTGTAGCGGAGCCATGTTCGTCATAAAAAACCTATCATGTAGAATCCTCTTGACTACAACAATCGTTGAATTCGAGCACCCAGTGATAAAAAAATCATCGACATACAGAACTAAAAGTAGAAGTGAATCAACCGTCCTGAGAATGTAGACATTTGGATCTGATTTACAATGTACAAAGTTCTATGACAACAGGTAGGAGTCCATCTTGGCATACCATGCCCTTAGAGCCTTCTTGAGGCCATAAAGTGACTTCTTCATTTGACAGACCAAATATGAGTCCTGCATAAATCCCTAGGGATGCTCCATGTAGATCTCCTCAGAGAGATCACCGTGAAGAAATGCATTCTTCATGTCCATCTGATGGACTTCCAATCCCTTGGCTACCACAATGGAAATGGCCAATCGAATGGAATCCATATTTTCTACTGAAGTGAAGGTCTCATCATAGTCCATACCATGAACCTGTTGAAAGCCTTTGGCAACAAGCCTAGCTTTGTATCTACTGACCTGCCCATCCGCTGCGCTCTTGGTCCTGTAGACCCATCTGCATCTAACAAGTTTCCTCCTAGAAGGAAGGGGAACCAGATCCCAAGTTTGGTTCTCGAGGAGGGAGTTGCACTCTTCCTGCATGGCGAATTCCCAAAAGGGATTTCTAGCAACCTCGCTATAACACTGTGGATTGGAAGACTGAACCAAGAAAAGACGCCTGGGATTATGAGGGTGAAACTGATGATGTGTAAAGACGAAAGAAAAAATGAATGAAAAAGATGGAAACAAAAAACTTTTACTAAATGCAAAATTTCAACAACTTTTCACAAAGAAAGATTTTTTTTTTTTTTTAATTTTTCTAAGATTTTATACAGCAAACTCAAAGGAATTTTGCTCGACTATGATCTACTTATGATCTAAGTGAACTGCAAAAAAAACTTACGAAATAAAAGACTTTTCCCTAGCTAATGATGCAGAAACACACTCTTCAACCAAAGAAGAAAATGAAAAGAGATTTTTTATTTATTTAAGTGCTAGTAAAGAAAAAAAGGGAAAATACCGACAAGCAAAAAACCAAGAAAAACAAATGTTGGCTTAAAGCGCAGATCACAAAGAATCAGAGTAAAGAATCACACAATGGCAATAAAAAAACAAAGAATCTCACGCTTGTCAAAAAACCATAATTTTATTTTTATTTTTATTTTCTGCCAACTATTAACTGAGAAAAAACAAGCTAAGGATAAGATGAATCCTGACCTACTGACTGTTCAAACCTAGATTCAAACACCTGAGAGGAATACTTCTTATCAAAGGAGGGGATGACTGCCCCACCCTGAGCAAAAAGTAGCCTATACAGACATGCGACTGTCACTAAAACAACACGTGTGAAAACGCGTGTTGAACATAGATAGAAAGCATGTACACGCGGGCTGACCTTGTACAGGCCGCGTGTATATCTAAATTCTAAGGAAAAATATGAAAATAGGCAGTCCAGACCAGGAAGAGGCCTCTGGTATTGATAACCAGGATCTCTTGAAGGCTTGGCTACTTTTTCAAATAGAAAAACAAATAATGCAAGGAAAAATAATAAGGCAAAAGAGAGCAATCTAAGATAGGACTGTTAACCAGCAAGACTTAGACAAGATTTCAGAAAACCCCCTGAGAATGTATGATTTTGACAGGAAAGAGGAGGACTGCCTCTAAAGTTCTCTAAACTCCTAAACGCTATAGCTATCTCTACAACGAGCGTTCACACGCAGGCTGTAAGAGGATAGGGCGCAGGTACACGCGTGCAGACCTTCTGTAGGCCGTGTGTACCTCTGTGTGTCCCGAAAAATATAGTCAAGAAAAATTCAGGGAAAGATGGTATGGAAAACCAGACTCCCTACTAGCTCAAACCTTACTAAAAAAGACAGGCAAAGAAAAACATAAAACCTAATATTTAAACTACCCAAAAAAATCAGATAAATCCAGGAACCCTAAAGAGTATTCTCCCTAGTATGGTCGCCAATTCAGTTGTTGGGAAAAACACCCTACGGACTAGCAAACTAGGGTCAGACTTGCATGCAGATTTTGACTGAATAGAAACTAAGTTTTTACCTACAACCCAATATTAAACCCCTTTTTCACAGTAAATGCATGGAAAAGGACCACCAACCTTATTACCGACGTTCGATGTAGATCCTCCATTGCTCTTTGATTACTTGCTTGCGTTGCTCCTTCCACAGATGACCTGCACTCAAGACAAACAAAAACTATGCATGCATGCTACTTCTATACTCAAGGGTTAGAAATCAAGCATAAATTAATCAAATCATAGACAATTCATGCATTGGGACGGGAAAAGTATTCTTTTTATTACTGAAAGTGAATCAACTTACAAAAAAAGATGAGACCGGCCACCGCTCCTTGAACCTGATCCTGGGCTCCTCTTCTTCTGTCCTTCAACTGTTTTGCGTTAAATCTCCTTTGGCATGAGGAAATGCTAAAGGGTTGGGCCAATGGATTACATAAACGGGCAGAGTTTCTTCGCTATATTTTTTCCTCCTCCAAATGGTACCCCTACCCCTTCTTTTATAGGCTAGAAGGAGCTACGATTTTGGATGAACCCTCAGCCATGCATGGCCGGGAGTTTTAGTTATCTGACCCATAGCTTTTTGTTCCATCGAAAACTTTCCTTTTTCCGTGCTTTGTTAGGTACACGCAGGCTGTTGTGAGTCAGCCAACGTGTACACATGTGCAGTAATGGGTTAGGGCACGTGGGCCTTGACAGAAGAGGATTTTCAAAGAGTTGTTCACAAGAGTTTTGGAAAAGAAGGGATATGAGTTGGCCTGATGTCAGGTAAGAATGTGTGGTGCAATTTAGGGTTATAACAGATGCCCCCTAATGTGTGAGGCCAGAAGAGCATCTGATGGCCGAAATACATTACCAATCTTTACTGATGCACTGAACGATTGAGCCCAAGGATCAGGAACCAGGAGGTGCCATCTGCAAAATAACAAATGTCTCACCGAGGTGGGCATACCGATGCTCGGGATAAAATAGAACAATGGCTACCAATCAAATAAACTGTAGATCCATGTCAAATAACTATAAAGAGTAGCCGCGAATAATACACAGTGGAGCTACATCTCGAAATCAGAAAGATATACATATGGAGTATCCATCTTCCAGAAGTTGATTCGGCCTGATGGCTAGACTACAGATCTTGAGAAACAAATTCAAAATCTTCTAAAACTCGGGTAGGAGTGTAATATGAGTGTACGACTGCACTACCCAGAGGTCTTCGACAACTCCTCAGTTATGGACTTGATAGTCTTGATGATCGGACTAAAGGCTTCAGTGATTTCGAACAAGGACTTGATTAGACGTTCAGGATGGATGGGTATGCGGGAAAGAGACATATTGCAGAGGGGCCAACTCAAGATTAGTGAAAAACTTCCCTTGGACAATAACATGACAAGTGATAAGACTCAGACAACATATATGTTAATCATATGTCTATGAAGCAGGAGGCAACGCAAACTCTCCATATGTTTGGAAGAATAACCAAACGGTGGAGGACACAACTCTATATAGGGAGAAAAGCTTCCTAAGGTCATAATACATCCCATAGTATGATGATCAAACGGACAGATGTGCTTTATCCAAGGGAAACTCATTATGCTGCCAATAAAGAAAAATACTTTTCCCATCCTCTTTTTGGGGTATATTTGATTTTTTTCTTCTTTTCGATAATTTTTTAAAAAGAATAAAGGAATATTACGTTACAATGGAGGAACGAGTACTACAAACATACAAGCTCAAGGCACAAGGACAGGATTGATGTTCTGGTAAAATGATACTCGGGGAAAATCCTCTGGCGGCCAAAGGTGTTAAGACGCAGAAGCAAACTGTCACAAGGTTGGTGGATAAGGTATACAAATGCGGTTAATAAAACACACGATGGTAACGTCCTTCGATGTAAGTTTAACGAGCCCAGAGAAGGTAAGCTCGGTGGTTTTTCATATTTAGAGAGTCTGAAAAAGCATAAAAGGAGACTCCGCTGGGGTACCTTTTTTGACAATAGTCTAGTCGGTTCGAAAAAGGGGTAAACTAGCACTGATTAGACGTCAATTCAAAACCATTTTAATGAGTGTGACAAGGACAAGATCACTCGGCCATTTTTTCACTTTTAAGGAGTCTGAAAAAAGCTTAACTATGGACTCCGTCAGGAATATTCTTCTGGACCAATTTAAAGAGTGTGAAAGAATAAGGTCACTCGACTATATTTTCAATTTTAGAGAGTCTGAAAAGACATTAACTATGGACTCCATGGGGGTTTCTTTTTCATAAGTTTTAGTCCCTCGGGCCCGAAAAAAGAATAAAATTATACCTGAGAGTACTATTCTAAAGAATGGGAATTCGATAGAGTATACCTTTGTTCGTACAGTTGACCGTCCGAACCGAAAAAGGGGTAAACTACCGACGGACAAACATGACTTCAAATTTCAGTTTAACGAGCATGAAAGGCCACAAGGTGAAGAAACAAGGTCACTCGACAATCTTTTCATTTTTAAGGAGTCTGAAAAGGGCTTAAAGAAGACTCCATAATGGTTACTTTTCTCAGTTAATCCAGACGAGATCAAAAAGCAAAAATACAGTCTCACTGAATGTTTCTTTTGGATCTCAAAGAGAGCTTGAAAAACAACAAAGGTAGCCCATGACCGACACTTTCTGGGTCGATGCCAGGTATCTCTTTGTAAGACCAGGAAAAAACGTTGTGAAATTCTTTGAAAAGATCCGTGTAAATTTGAATTTCTTTGGGTGAGCAATCCGCTCCGACGAAGACATTCTCCATGACGCCAGGGTTTTGGGAGATGTTGATGGGTATAGTTTCAGCGATAGTCGCCATATTTCCCTCAGCATAAATTTCCTATGTAGCTAAGAGATTAATAGGACATGGTTGATCTCCTGTCATGGTAATAGTGAATTCTCCTGCTTCGATTCGGCTTAAGTCTAGGAGTAAATATGATCTGTGATGAAGATCCTCCCAAGGTTTGTCTGGACTAGTCATTGTTTCAATTAATGCTTCGTCAGAAGGCAAGACTAAGTCTAATGAATCGACATTAGCGAGAGAACCCTGAGCCCAAATAGGCTCTAGAAGTGGATCTAACTCTTGTGCAGGAGTCGGATCAGGGTTAGCTGAAGCTTGCTGGACTAAAGAGTACACTACCTCAGTGACAGACAAGGGCATGGACATGCTTGAGTGGCCTGTCTCATCCATCGTGGCCGATGGGGAAGGAAGAATCCAAGGATCCTCAAAGTAAGTCATGTGGAACGACGAAACTTGAAAAATCTCAACCTTATGGTGATTAGATATAAATTTGACATCATCACGAGGAGGTGGGTAATCGAAGGTACCCATCAAGGATGGGCATAAACCAACTCCTACCTTAACGACACCTGGTTGAGGATTATCAATCATCGGGACCATGGATGCCCCCAAAGTTGGGTCAGTTCTGGAGAAAGACAGTCGATCGATGGTCACTATCCGACCCTCGTGTGGAAACAACAAGACTCAGAAAACTGTAGCAACCACAGCTTGCATAGCATAAGTCCAACTCCGTCCTAACAAGAGGTTATAGTCGAGGGGAGCATCGACTACCTCTACTTCGACACACACAATTTTCCCTCCTAACTGCACAGGGAAAGAAGTAACGATGTCATGTGGTCGGAAAGAACAACTGTCGAAAGTAGTGAGGAGAGTAGGTGATGGAGACAAAGTGGGCTGGCCAATGGCCTTCCAACATGCTAACGAAATAATGCATGTCGAGGAACCCTCGTCGACCACCGTGCGGAACATATTCCATGTAAACGTTTTCGTGGGATGAGCCATTACTATCTGAAATGCTACATGGTAAGGTAGATGAGGTTTTAAGTCAGTTGTATCTAACATGATGGTGCCCAGATTACAAGTCTCAGTAGAGCCCAAAGCGGTTAACAAGGCTTTCCTCTGAGTAGGGCAATTTTGGAGGACCTCCAACGTAGACATTGCACAAGGGGTTTGTGATAAATCCTCCACCACGGAGTAATTCTGGGCGGCCCTTGTGTTTGGGTTGTGAGAATCTTTTTTAAATGCACCCTTTGGAATGTGTGTCATTGTTTCTCCCAATGTCTTCTCAATCTGTAGAGGAAGAGATGGGAGATCAACTTCTTTACCCTTCTTAGAAGCGCTTGGTTTACTATAGACGTGCACTCTAGTCATTATGAAAGCATCACCCCTACCCATATATACGTTTGTGGATGAGGGATTATTTGGAGGAGGGAAGGTTTCTTGGCTTCCCCCTTCTGTGCTTGTAGAGGCTCGAGTTAGATTTTTCCCATGTTGAAAGGGATTAGTCAACACAGATTGTTGTTGCTGTGTGACAAACTTTTGGGCCTCTGCAAGTTGAGGACAAAGATGGGTTGGGTGGTCTTCCATGCACAAGTTGCATGGATACCTTGCCTTCCATTTTTTTTTTTGTCCCCGCCAGCATTATCAGTGGGTTTTTTATCCCCCTTACCCTTCTTTCATTGTTTTTTCTTCCCTTCTGGCTGTCGGGTGGCCTTTGGGTTAGTCGACTTCACAGTGTGTACTTCCGACGTTTGGGTAGGGGGAGCAGCCAAAGAAGTAGTTTGGCTGGCCATTGTGTGTTGTATGGATAACTGTTGCAACTGTTTTGTCAATTGCTCAGCGGGCTTGGTTTGTGCTGAACCAACAATACCATCGGTATGTGGTCCAACTCTCTGTCTAGTTTTATCTAGTATCGAACGTGGTGCATCTAGCAAGATGTTGTATAATAAACCAGACTGAGAATAGATGAGCTCAAACTGTTGAGCCCTCATGATGTCATCTTCTTCGGAGAAATATCCAGAAGTCGCGACGTCTTTGGATAACTTTGGGACCAAAGAATTCAGGAACCACTCAAGAAGGAATGTTGGTGGGACTGGTACTTTGATTAGACTCTTCCGGCATCTCCATTCTCGGATATGATCAGAGATATGGTCCGTTTTTGTCTATTTGAAATTGGCGAGCAACTCTGTGCCAGCGTCATATCTCACAGGTAACTGGAAATGGTTAAGGAAGGCCATCGCCACTTCACCCAAAAAAGAGTATCTTAAGCGATCGAGCTCGATGTACCATTTTGCGACACTCCCGATAAGAGTACATTGAAACAATCACAACTGTACGGAGTCATCTTTCAATGAGTTAGATGAACACCAAAGATGAAAGGTAGTCACATGATCACCTGGATCTTCATTAGGCTTGGCCTCGAACTTTGGAATGTCCAAATTCAACTTCATCAGCATAGGAGGCCAACGTGGATCGTGACAAATAGGATCATTTAACAACCTTGTCAAATCTGACAAGTGTAAATTTGCCAGGAATGGTAGTTTGGGTTGCTACTAATAACTTGGGAAAAAGGGTCCTGGAGTTTGACTGGCACCAGGTTGCCAGGAAAAGTTTGGTTGCTGTCTCGGATTCTGGTAGAAACCATGGCCCTAACCAGCATAAGGATTTTTCATCTGTGGAGACATCATCGACTGATTTCCCAAGAAGAACATAGAGTGTTGGGCATGCATTGTGTTCGAAGGACTTTGGGAAGGATTACTCCATGTCGATCCTGCTGGGAGAGGCATAGTAGTCTGTCCAGGGTTCCATTGATTGTGGAAAGAATTACCCCAAAACGACATTCCAGAGGAAGGAATGGATCCTTGTCCTGAGCTCCAAGGTCCTGCTATGTGTGCCCCCTGTGTAGGAATAGTACCCTGCGCAAGAGTGGATTGTCCAAAAATGTGGTTGCCCCTAGACGGAAAAGCGGAGGATGAGAATGTGTTGTTACCAAATGTCTCGTTCCAAGAAAATGGTGTCGAACCTACCGGCATACTATCCGCAGGTGTTCCTTGACTCCCTGCTCCAAATAAACTAGTGTGTGTAGGCTGCCCGACGGACTGTTGATGCGGACCACCAAGCGAAGGGGGCGAAGGAGGAATATGATCTCTTGCGTAAGGAAATACATTAAAAGGGACAAGAGTGCCCCCAATTTGACCTTGCATAGGAGCATTAGAGCTCCCTGCCCCCAGACCCAAAGTCTATAAAGTGGAGTAGGTTAGTGCAGGACTTGTACCTGAACTAGGCATACCATATGAGAAATGAGGGCCTGTCGCACTAGGTGTGAAGGGGGTTGTGGCCGCCGCCATAGACGGGTACAGTCCACTGTGCGATGTAGTTGCAACTGAGACCATGGTGGCTTGGACCGACGATGGTAGGTTAGGAGATGACTTTCCTGTGGTAGCAACTATGGTGGGAATTGAAGAATTCCCAGAAGAAGTAACAACATTTGTTTCCATAGCTGTGTGAGGCATTGTCTGGTGTTCGTGAAATTGGATTGGTACAATAAATGGTGCAAAGATATCATTGGTTGGGGTTTCAACCGAGACAAGAGTGGCAGTTGATTCCTCCGGGATTTTTTCGGGCACAAAGGTTTGTAACCCGGTCGCTTCAAAAGACCCTTGTTGGTCTAGCTTCCACCTTAATGGTGGTGGGGGTGGCTCCAGTGTAACCGGCGGCAGGCCAAGAAGCCTTCGTGACCGACGGAGCTTGGTATCCTCCACTGTATGAGAAGATCCAAGACATGCTAAGGTATTCTAAATGTTCAAAAGTAACACATACTAAAATAAAATCCCCTAAGAGATAAAACAAGCAATCACTAAACTATTTGGAAGAACAGTTACAACAACCAACACTAGAGAAAATTACCGGTGCAAGTGCAACTCGAACACGGAAGCACCCTCCAGGTATGCTCTACAAAGTGTGGCTCGATGTCTGTCCTAGGTACCGCGGTATACCCCCGCAGTCACCAGTGTATGTGCCTAAAAATATTGACAACTAGGTTGCCAGCACGCGAACAGTCACCAGGCGGGTACAGTTGAAAGTCAGGTAGACCACAATGAGCAAGGTATCAAGCCCGAAACCTATCAAGGGTATCGAGAGAAAATGGTACAGAAAAGAATTGAGGTCCTCGAACGGATTTGAGACCCACAAATCCCCGTGGAAAATACAAACGACGAAATCCCAAAACAAGCCCTCGATATGTGTTCTCCACTATGATTGGTCCGGCTTTGGAGGGGTTATCTCCGCTACCTTTCCGCACATGACCTCGTGTTTATCCCCTATGTTAGAGGGGGGTCCCAGATAACTTCCATGAAACTGGACTTAGACACTCCCTATCTCAGACTCTAATGTTTGGTTTTGAATGGCCTTGAAGAGTTTCCTGTCCAACCTAATCCAAGGCCCTAGTCCTGAACTAGTTTGTGAACCCTACAAACATAAAAGTCTAGTAGATTTTATAATTAGTGTTTCTTTTATGGCTTTATCTTACGTCAAGGGGTATGAGGGTGAAATTGATGATGTGTAAAGATGAAAGAAAAAATGAATGAAAAAACTAGAAACAAAAAACTTTTACTAAATGCAAAATTTGAACAACTTTTCACAAAGAAAGATTTATTTTTTTTAAATTTTTCTAAGATTTTATACAGCAAACTCAAAGGAATTTCGCTTGACTATGAGATAATTATGATCTAAGTGAACTGCAAAAAAAACTTACGAAATAAAAGACTTTTCCCTAGCTAATGATGCAGAAACACACTCTTCAACCAAAGAAGAAAATGAAAAGAGATTTATTTATTTATTTAAGTGCTAGTAAAGCAAAAAAGGGAAAATACCGACAAGCAAAAAACCAAGAAAAACAAATCATGGCTTAAATCACAGATCGAAAAGAATCAGAGTAAAGAATCACACAATGAAAAAAAAAAAAAAGACTCTCACGCTTGTCTAAAAACAATAATTTTTTCTTTTTTATTTTTTCTTTTTTTTTCTGTCAACTATTAACTGAGAAAACACAGGCTAAGGGTAAGATGAATCCTAACCTACTGACTGTTCAAACCTATATTCAAACACCTGAGAGGAATACTTCTTATCAAAGGAGGGGATGACTTTCCCACCCTGAGCAAAAAGTAGCTTGTACAGACACGCGACTGTCACTAAAAAAACACGCGTGCAAACGTGTGCTGAACAGAGACAGAAAGCATGTACACGCGGGCTGACCTTATACAGGCCGCATGTATATCTAAATTCTAATAAAAAATATGAAAACAGGTAGTCCAGACCAGGAAGAGGCCTCTGGTATTGATAACCAGGATCTCTTGAAGGCTTGGCTACTTTTTCAAACAGAAAAACAAATAATGAAAGGAAAAATAATAAGGCAAAAGAGAGCAATCTGAGATAGGACTGTTAACCAGCAAGACTCAGACAAGATTTCAGAAAACCCCCTAAGAATGTATGATTCTGACAAGGAAGAGGAGGACTACCTCTAAAGTTCTTTGAACTCCTACATGCTACTGCTATCTCTACAATGAGCGTTCACACACTGTCTGTAAGAGGATAGGGTGCGAGTACACGCGTGCAGGCCTTCTGCAGGCCGTGTGTACCTCTGTGTGTCCCGAAAAATACAGTCAAGCAAAAGTCAGGGAAATATGGTATGGAAAACCAGACTCCCTGCTAGCTCAGACCTTACAGAAAAAGACAGGCAAAGAAAAACAGAAAACCTAATCTTTAAACTACCAAAAAAACTCAGATAAATCCAGGAACCCTAAAGAGTATTCTCCCCATTATGGTGTCCATGAAATTTTTAAAAACACTGTAGGCTCGTGAGTCCGTATAGTCTTTCATAAATATGAGTTTGAGCCTCATTTGCATGATTCTTTTTCATTCTTTGTCTCACCCTCAGGACTCCCAAAAATAACGGGTCTCCTTTTAAGCCCTTTTCAGACCCTCTAAAAGTGAAAAGATTGTCGAGCGATCTTGTGGAATTTCACACTCGTTAAATTGAAATTTGAAGTCACGTCTGTCCGGCGATAGTTTACCCCTTTTTCGGTCCAGACGGTCAACTATACGAACAAAGGTATACTCTATCGAATTTTCATTCTTTATAAGAGTACTCTCAGGTATAATTTTATTCCTTTTTCGGGCCTGAGGGACTAAACTTACGAAAATGAAACACCCACAGAGTCCATAGTTAAGCTCTTTTCAGACTCCCTAAAATTGAAAAGATCGTCGAGTGATCTTATTCTTTCACACTCGTTAAATTGGTCCAGAAGAATATTCCTGACGGAGTCCATAGTTAAGCTTTTTTCAGACTCCTTAAAAGTGAAAAAATGGCCAAGTGATCTTGTCCTTGTCACACTCGTTAAAATGATTTTGAATTGACGTCTAATCGGTGCTAGTTTACCCCTTCTTTGAACCGACTAGACTATTGTCGAGAAAAGGTACCCCAATGGAGTCTCATTTTCTTCTTTTTCAGACTCTCTAAATATGAAAAACCACCGAGCTTACCTTCTCTGGGCTCGTTAAACTTACATCGAAGGACGTTACCATTGTGTGTTCTATCAACCGCATTTGCATACCTTATCCACCAGCCTTGTGACATTTTGCTTCTGCGTATCATTTTACCAGAACATCAATATTGTCCTTGTGCCTTGAGCTTGTATGTTTGCAGTACTCGTTCCTCCATTGTAACGTCATATTCCTTTATTATTTTTCCAAAATTATCGAAAAGAACAAAAAAATCAAATATACCCCAAAAAGAGGATGGGAAAAGTATTTTCTTTATTGGAAACATAATGATTCGCCCTTGGCTAAAGCACATATGGTTGTTTGATCATCAGACTATGGGATGTAGTATGACCTTAGGAATCTTTTCTCGCTATATAGAGTTGTGTCCTCCACCGTTTGGTTATTATTCCAAACATATGGAGAGTTTGCGTTGCCTCCTGCTTCGTAGACTTATGATTAACATATATGCTGCCTGGGTCTTATCACTTGTCATGCTATTGTCCAAGGGAAGTTTGTCACTAAGCCTGAGTCAACCCCTCTGCAATATGTCTCTTGTCCGCATACCCGACCATCCTGAATGTCCAATCAAGTCCTTGTTCAAAATCACTGAAGCCTTCAGTCCGATCATCAAGATTATCAAGTCCATAACTGATGAGTCGTCGAAGACCTCTGGGTAGTGTAGTCGTTGTTCGAAAACACAGGCATTCCAAAAGAGGACGAACACCTTCAGTAACCACTCACATAACCAGATCAAAGATCAACACACCGATGTTTTCACGTGGTAAAACCCCTACGGGGAAACATCCACGGCCCCAGCCAACGCGACCACTTGGAGCAGTTTATTAA
>ML783086.1:340748-365846 GCA_009831015.1 Picea engelmannii | reverse complement strand
TACATCCCATAGTCTGATGATCAAACGGACAGATGTGCTTTATCCAAGGGCGACTCATTATGCTGCCAATAAAGAAAATACTTTTCCCATCCTCTTTTTGGGGTATATTTGAGTTTTTTGTTCTTTTCGATAATTTTGGAAAAAGAATAAAGGAATATTACGTTACAATGGAGGAATGAGTATTGCAAACATACAAGCTCAAGGCACAAGGACAAGACTGATGTTCTGGTAAAATGATACTCGGGGAAAATCCTCTGGCGGCCAAAGGTGTTAAGACACAGTAGAAAATTGTCACAAGGCTGGTGGATAAGGTATGCAAATGCGGTTGATAGAACACACAATGGTAACGTCCTTCGATGTAAGTTTAACGAGCCCAGAGAAGGTAAGCTCGATGGTTTTTCATATTTAGAGAGTCTGAAAAAGCATAAAAGGAGACTCCGCTGGGGTACATTTTTCGACAATAGCCTAGTCGGTTCGAAAAAGGGGTAAACTAGCACCGATTAGACATCAATTCAAAACCATTTTAACGAGTGTGACAAGGACAAGATCACTCAGCCATTTTTTCACTTTTAAGGAGTCTGAAAAAAGCTTAACTATGGACTCCATCAGGAATATTCTTTTGGACCAATTTAACGAGTGTGAAAGAATAAGGTCACTCAACGATCTTTTCAATTTTAGGGAGTCTGAAAAGAGCTTAACTATGGACTCCGTGGGGGTTTCTTTTTCATAAGTTTAGTCCCTCGGGCCCGAAAAAGGGATAAAATTATACCTGAGAGTACTCTTCTAAAGAACATAAATTCGATAGAGTATACCTTTGTTCGTACAGTTGATCGTCCGAACTGAAAAAGGGGTAAAACACCACTGGACAGACGTGACTTCAAATTTTAGTTTAACGAGCGTGAAACACCACAAGATCACTCAACAATCTTTTCATTTTTAGAGGGTCTGAAAAGGGCTTAAAAGGAGACCCGTTTAAGGAACATTCTTCTGGACCAATTTAATGAGTGTGAAGAAACAAGGTCACTCGACAATCTTTTCATATTTAAGGAGTCTGAAAAGGGCTTAAAGAAGACTCCATAATGGTTACTTTTCTCAGTTAATCCGGATGAGATCGAAAAGCATAAATACAGTCTTACCGGATGTTTCTTTTTGATCTCAAAGTGAGCTTGAAAAACAACAAAGGTAGCCCATGATCGACACTTTGTGGGACAATGCCAGGTATCTCTTCATAAGACCAGGCAAAAACATCGCGGAATTCTTTGAAAAGATCCGTGTAAATTTGAATTTCTTCAGGGGATCAATCCACTCCGACGAAGAAATTCTCCATGACACCAAGGTTTCGAGAGATGTTGATGGGTATAGTTTCAGCGATAGTCGCCATATTTCCCTCAACATAAATTTCCTGCATAGATAAGAGATTAATAGGACATGGCTGATCTCCCATCATGGTAACAGTGAATTATCCTTCTTTGATTCGGCTTAAATCTAGGAGAAAATATGATCTATGATGAAGATCCTCCCAAGGTTTGTCCGGACTAGTCATTGCTTCAATTACTGCTTCGTTAGAAGGAAAGACTAAGTCTAACGAATCGACGTTATCCATAGAACCCTGAGCCCAAATAGGCTCTAGAAGTGGATCTAACTCTTGTGCAGGAGTCGGATCAGGGTTAGCTAAATCTTGTTGGACTAAAGAGTACGATACTTCAACACCCGACAAGGGCATGGACATGCCTGAGTGCCCTGTCTCATCCATCGTGGCTGATGGGGAAGGAAGAATCCAATGATCCTCAAAGTAAATCGTGCGGAATGATGAAACTTGAAAAATCTCAACCTTATGGTGATTAGATATAAATTTGACATCATCATGAGGAAGTGGGTAATCGAAGGTACCCATCAAGGATGGGCACAAACCAACTCCTACGTTAACGACACCTGGTTGAGGATTATCAATCATCGGGACCGTGGCTGACCCCAAAGATGGGTTAGGTCTAGAGAAGGAAAGTTGATCGATGGTCACTATCTGACCCTCGTGTGGAAACAACAAGACTCGGAAAACTGTAGCAACCACAGCTTGCATAGCATAAGTCCAACTCCGTCCTAATAAGAGGTTATAGTCGAGGGGAGCATCGACTACCTCTACTTCGACACACACGGTTTTCCCTCCTAACTGCATAGGGAAAGAAGGAACGATTCCATGTGGTCGGAAAGAACGACCGTCGAAAGTAGTGAGGAAAGTATGTGATGGAGACAAAACGGGTTGGCCAATGGCCTTCCAACATGCTAACGACATAACACATGTCGAGGCACCCTCGTCGACCACCGTGCGGAATATATTCTATGTAAAAAATTTCGTGGGATGAGCCACTACTATCTGAAACGCTACATGGTAAGGAAGACGAGGTTTTAAGTCGGTTGTATCTAAGATGATGGTGCTCGGATAACAAGTCTTAGTAGAGCCCAAAGCAGTTAACAAGGCTTTCTTCTAAGCAGGGAAACTTTGGAGGACCTCCAAAGCAGACATTGCACAAGGGGTTTGTGATAAATCCTCCAACACAGAGTAATTCTGGGTGGCCCTTGCATTTGGGTTGTGAGAAGCTTTTTTAAATGCACCCTTTGGAATGCGTGTCATTATTTCTCCCAACGTATTCTCAATCTGTAGAGGAAGAGATGGGAGATCAACTTCTTTATCCTTCTCAGAAGCGCTTGGTTTACTATAGTCGTGCGCTCTAGTCATTATGAAAGCATCACCCTAAACATATATACGTTCGCGGATGAGGGATTATTTGGAGGAGGTCAGGTTTCTTGGCTGCCCCCTTCTGTGCTTGTAGAGGCTTGAGTTAGATTTTTCCCATGTTGAAAGGGATTAGTCAACACGACTTGTTGTTGCTGTGTGACGAACTTTTGGGCCTCTGCAAGTCGAGGAAAAAGATGGGTTGGGTGGTCTTCCGCGCACAAGTTGCATGGATATCTCGGCTTCCATTTTTATGTGTTGTCCCTGCCAGCATTATCAATGGGTTTTTTATCCCCCTTACCCTTCTTTCATTGTTTTTCCTTCCCTTCAGGCTCCTGGGTGGCCTTTGGGTTAGTCGACTGCACGGTGTGTACTTCCAATGTTTGTGTAGGGGGAGTAGCCAAAGCAGTAGTTTGGCTGGCCGATGTGTGTTGTATGGATAACTGTTGCAACTATTTTTTCAATTGCTCAGTGGGCTTGGTTTGTGTTGAACCAACAATACCATCGGCATGTGGTCCAACTCTCTGTCTAGTTTTATCCAGTATCAAACGTGGTGCATCTGGAAAGATGTTTTATAGTAAACCAGACTGAGAATAGACGAGCTCAAAATGTTGAGCCCTCATGATGGCATCTTCTTCGGAGAAAACTCTAGAAGTCACGGCGTCTTTGGATAACTGTGGGACCAAAGACTTAAGGAACCACTCAATCAGGAATGCTGGTGGGATTGGTACTTTGATTAAACTCTTCTGGCGTCTCCATTCTTGGATATGATCAGAGATATGGTCCATTGTTGTCTGTTTGAAATTGGCGAGCATCTCTGTGCCAGCGTCGTATCTCACAGGTAACTGGAAATAGTTAAGGAAGGCCATCGCTAATTTTCCAAAAGAAGAGTATCTTGAGCGATCGAGCTCAATGCACCATTTCGTGGCACTCCCGATAAGAGTACGTTGAAACAATCACAACTGTACGAAGTCATCCTTCAATGAGTTAGATGAGCACCAAAGATGAAAGGTAGTCACATGATCACCTGGATCTTCATTAGGATTGGCTTCGAACTTTGGAATGTCCGAAGGCAACTTCGTCGGCATAGGAGGCCAACATGGATCGTGACAAATAGGATCATTTAACAACCTTGTCAAATCTAGCAAGTGTAAAGTTGTCAGGAATGGTAGTTTGGGTTGTTGCTGATAACCTGGGAAAAAGGGTCCTGGAGTTTAACTGGCACCAGGTTGCCAGGAAAAGTTTGGCTGCTGGTCTGGATTCTCGTAGAAACCATGGCCCTGACCAACATAAGGATTTTGCATTTGTGGAGACATCATCGGTTGATTTCCCAAGAAGGAAATAGAGTGTTGGGCATGCATCGTGTTCGAAGGACTTTGGGAAGGAGTACCCCATGCCGATCATGCTGGGAGAGGCATAGTAGTCTTTCTAGGGTTCCATTGATTATGGAAATAATTACCCCAGAACGACATTCCAGAGGAGGGAATGGATCCTTGTCCTGAGTTCCAAGATCCTGCTATGTGTGCCCCCTGTGCAGGAATAGTACCCTGCGCAGGAGTGGATTGTCCAAAAATAGGGTTTCCCCCAGACAAAAAAGCAACGGATGAGAATGTGTTGTTACCAAACTTCGTGTTCCAAGAAACTGGTGTCGAACCTACCGGCATACTGTGCACAGGTGTTCCTTGACTCCCTGCTCCAAATAAACTAGTGTGTGTAGGTTGCCCGGCGGCCTGCTGATGCGGACCACCAAGCGAAGGGGATGAAAAAGAAATATGAACTCCTGCGTAAGGAAAAGCATTAAAAGGGACAGGAGTTCCCCCAAGTTGACCTTGCAGAGGAGCGTTAAAGCTCCCTACCCCCAGACCCAAAGTCTGTAAAGTGGAGTAGGTTAGTGCAGGACTTGTACCCGAACTAGGCATATCATATGAAAACGGAGGGCCTGTCGCACTAGGTGTGAAGGGGGTTATGGCCGTCGCCATAGACGGGTTCAGTCTACTGTGCGACGTAGTTGCAGCCAAGACCATGGTGGCTCAGACCAACGACGGTAGGTTAGGAGATGACTCTCTTGTGGTAGCAATTGTGGTAGGAATTGAAGAATTCCCAGAACAAGTAACACCATTTGTTTCCATAGCTGTGTGAGGCATTGTTTGGCGTTCGTGAAATTGGATTGGTACAATAAATGGTGCCAAGATATCAGTGGTTGGGGTTTCAACTGAGACAAGAGTGGCGATTGATTCCTCTGGGAGTTGTTTGGGCACAAGGGTTTGTAATCCGGTCGCTTCAAAAGACCCTTGTTGGTCTAGCTTCCGGGTTAATGGTGGCGGGCGTGGCTCCAGTGTAACCGACGACAGGCCAAGAAGCCTTCATGATCGACGGAGCTCGGGATCCTCCACTCTGTGAGAAGATCCAAGACACTCTAAGGTATTCTAAACATTCAAAAGTAACACACACTAAAATAAAATCCCCTAAGAGATAAGACAAAAAATCACTAAACTATTTGGAAGAACAGTTACACCAACCAACACTAGAGCAACTTACCGGTGCAAGTGCAACTCGAACACCAAAGAACCCTCCAGGTATAATATACAAAGCATGGCCTGATGTCTGTCCTAGGTACCATGGTATACCCCCACAGTCACCTGTGTATGTCCCTAAAAATATTGGCAACTAGGTTACCAGCACGCGAACAGTCACCAGGCGGGTACAGTCGAAAGTCGGGTAGACCACAATGAGCAGGGTATCAAGCCCGAAACCTGTCAAGGGTATTGAGAACAAATGATCTGGAAGAAAATTGAGGACCTTGAATGGATTCGAGACCCATGAAGCCCTGTGGCAAATGAAAACGATGGAATCCCAAAACAAGCCCTTGATATGTGTTCTCCACTACGATTGGTCCGGCTTTGGAGGGGTTATCTCCACTACCTTTCCGCACGCGACCTCATGTTTATACCATGTGTTAGAGGGGGGTCTTGGATAACTTCCATGAAACTGGACTTAGACACTCCCTTCCTTAGACTCTAATGTTTAGTTTTGAATGGCCTTGAAGAGTTTCCTCTCCAACCTAATCCAAGGCCCTAGTCCTGAACTAGTTTGTGAACCCTACAAACATAAAAGTCTAGTAAATTTTAAAATTAGCGTTGCTCTTATGGATTTATATTATGTTAAGGGGTATGAGGGTGAAACTGATGATGTGTAAATAGGAAAGAAAAAAGTGAATGAAAAATATGGAAACAAAAAGCTTTTGCTAAATGCAAAACTTCAACAACTTTTCACAAAGAAAGATTTTTTTTTTTTTAATTTTCTAAGATTTTATACAACAAACTCAAAGGAATTTCACTCGACTACGAGCTACTTATGATCTAAGTGAACTGCAAAAAAAATTACGAAATAAAAATACTTTTCCCTAGCTAATGATGCAGAAACACACTCTTCAACCAAAGAAAAAGAAAAAAAAAATGAAAAGAGATTTTTTTTATTTTTTTATTTAAGTGCTAGTAAAGCAAAAAAGGGAAAATACCGACAAGAAAAAAACCAAGAGAAACAAATTCTGGCTTAAAGCACAGATCGCAAAGAATCAGAGTAAAGAATAACACAATGGCAAATAAAAAAAACAAAGACTCTCACGCTTGTCTAAAAACCATAAAACAATTTATTTATTTTTTTATATTTTTCTGTCAACTATTAACTGAGAAAAAGAAGGCTAAGGGTAAGATGAATCCTAACCTACTGACTGTTCAAAACTAGATTCAAACACCTGAGAGGAATACTTTTTATCAAAGGAGGGGATGACTGCCCAACTCTGAGCAAAACGTAGCCTGTACAAACACGCGACTGTCACTAAAACAACACGCGTGCAAACACGTGCTGAACAGAGACAGAAAGTGTGTACATGCGGGCTGACCTTGTACAGGCCGCGTGTATATCTAAAATCTAAGGAAAAATATGAAAGCAGGCAGTCCAGACCAGGAAGAGGCCTCTGGTATTGATAACCAGGATCTCTTGAAGGCTTGGCTACTTTTTCCAACAGAAAAACAAATAATGCAAGGAAAAATAATAAGGCAAAAGAAAGCAATCTGAGATAGGACTGTTAACCAACAAGACTCAGACAGGATTTCAGAAAACCCCCTGAGAATGTATGATTCTGACAGGGAAGAGGAGGACTACCTCTAAGGTTCCATGAACTCCTACACGCTACTTCTATCTCTACAACTAGCGTTCACACACGGGATGTTAGAGTATGGGGCGTAGGTACACGCGTGCAGGCCTTCTACAGGACGCGTGTACCTCTGTGTGTCCCAAAAAATATAGTCAAGCAAAAGTCAGGGAAAGATGGTATGGAAAACCAGACTTCCTGCTAGCTCAGACTTTACAGAAAAATACGGGCAAAGAAAAACAGAAAACCTAATCTTTAAACTACCTAAAAAACTTAAGTAAATACAGGAACCCTAAAGAGTATTCTCCCCAGTACGGTCGCCAATTTTGTTGTTGGGAAAAACACTCTATGGACTAGCAAACTAGGGTCAGACTTGCATGCAGATTTTGACCGAATAGAAACTACGTTTTTACCTACAACCCAAGATTTAAGCGCCTTTTTCACAGTAAATGCATGGAAAAGGACCACCAACCTTATTATCGGCGTTCGATGTAGATCCTCCATTGTGCTTTGATTACTTGCTTGCGCTGCTGCTTCCACAGATGACCTGCACTCAACACAAACAACAACTAGGCATGCATGCTACTTCTATACTCAAGGGTTAGAAATCAAGAATAAATTAATCAAATCATAGACAATTCATACATTGGGACGGGAAAAGTATTCTTTTTATTACTGAAAGTGAATCAAATTACAAAATATGAGACCGACCACCACTCCTTGAACCTGATCCTGGGCTCCTCTTCTTCTGTCTTTCAAATTCTTTGTGTTAAATCTCTTTTGGCATGAGGAAAGGCTAAAGGGTTGGTACAATGGATTACATAAATGGGCAGAGCTTCTTCGCTATATTTGTTCCTCCTCCAAATGGTACCCCTACCCCTTCTTTTATAGGCTAGAAGGAGCTAGGGTTTTGGACGAACCCTCGACCATGCATGGCTGGGAGTTTCAGTTAACCGACCCATAGCTTTTTGTTTCGTCGGAAACTTTCCTTTTTTCATGCTTTGTTAGGTACACGCGGGTTGTTGTGAGTCAGCCAGCGTATACACGCGTGCAGTAATGGGTTAGGGTGCATGGGCCTTTACACAAGAGGATTTTCAAAGAGTTGTTCAGCTGAGTTTTGGTAAAGAAGGGATATGAATTGGCCTGATGCCAGGTAAGCATGTGTGGTGCAATTTAGGGTTATAACAAGTGGCAGTGAATACAACAAGAGGCTCCTTGAAATCCAATCAAGTCCTCCTAGTATCGGTTGGATCACCAATGAGATCCCCTCCATCCTGAAGAGTAGTATGTTCCTGCTTGGGCCTCTCCTCTAGCTTTGCAACTACATATGGATGCTCTGACTCTGCATATGACTATACTGACTCTGAATTTGAATCATTTGATTCCTCTGAATCAGAACTCTCATATGAAAAAGAGTTAGCATGTGCATTCTCATCATCTCGAACAGGGGGAAGAGTGAAGGTGTCTGCATGCGGATGTTGATGTACATGCGAGACACTTTCCTTGAATTGGACACTATGCTCAATGATGAGTTGGTCTGAGAAAAGATAAATCAGTCGATATCCCTTCACACCGTCAGGGTATCCAACAAAAATGCACTCAATTCTTTGTGGATCAAGTGCCTTCCTCTTTTCAGAGTGAATCCAGGCCCATGCATGTGAACCAAAAATGCGAAAGTGGGCCTCTTTCGGTTTGATTCCCCTCCAAGCCTCGTAGGGGGTATTATCCTTGAAATATCTATGATGAGATCTGTTTTGGATGTATGTGGCATAGTTAAGTTCTTTGGACCATAGTCTATGTGGAAGTGACTTTGCATGCAATATGCAAGAATCCATCTCCTTTAGAGATCTGTTTTTTCGCTCAGCAACTCTGTTTTGCTGTGGAGTGTGGGGAACTATATGCTACAACTGAATCCCTGCCTCATGGAAAATATTATGGATCTCATGATTTACATACTCTCCTCCATTATCAATTCGGAGGAATTTGATATTCTTTCCGAAATGTGTCTCAACCAAAGCTTTGAAATCTTTGAGGTGTTGAAAGACTTTAGATTTTTGCCTGAGAAAGTAGATCCATGTAAAACGTGAGAAATCGTCAACAAAAATGAGAACAAAGCTCGCTTTGTTGATCGATGGATGTGGAAAAGGACCCATGAGGTCACTATGGATCAGATCTAAAGGTGCAGAAGCTCGTTGAGACTTTCCTTTGTCAAATTTCTCTTGAGGGTGTTTCCCGAGAAGACATCCCTCACATACTCCCTTGGAGAAATGGATGTTTGGTAGACCATCAACCAATCTGTGCTTTCTAAGTTGTTGCATGTATCTAAAATTCAAATGTCCAAACCTTTCATGCCATATCCTGCTACTTTCATCAGCATGAGTAAGCAGTAAAGCAGAATCAAGTTCAATGAATTCAAAAAATGTATACAATCTAGACTAATGATTTACCTCACCGATTGCAACCCTGGAGTTGGTTTTCATGTCGTATATGTCCACGAAATTTGGTGTGAATATGAATTTATTTCCGGTGCTAGAATTCGTCATCTGATACATGAAGAGAAGGTTGACAAAAAGTTTGGGAACATCCAGCATGTTCTCGAAGCTTTCGTTGGTGAGTTCAATCCTTCCTTTGCTGGTGACTTCGACAGAAGAGTTTTCCCCCAACATAATAGGAGGACCTTTTCATGCATACAATGAAGAATAGACTTCTTCTGAGGCATCCATGTGATGTGATTCTCCTGAATCTATGATCCAAGCATTGAGAGAGGAGTTGATGGCAATCAAGGCATGTCTAGAATTTCCTTTCTTGGAATTCAGATCTTCTGGCTTCTTCTTATTTGCACCCTCAGGGATGTGATATCCAAGGTTGTTTTGCTGAAGTATTTGAGACATCAGATATATTTGTTTTTGCATGCATGCAGATTCTAAATGGAATCCTTTGTGACGGTATGTGCATTTCTCTCCTTTTCTTCCCTTTTCCCCTTTGGATCTGGAGGCATCAGTGAAGGGTTTTGTGTACCCTTCCTTCTTCGGATGTGCATAAGATTTACATTTATATTTATCTTTAGTTTTCTGATATTTGTGTTTTCCATCATGCACAGTGAGTGCATGCACCCTTGGGCCTTTGATTGCACCCATGTTGATGAGATTGGTTTTCTCTTGTGTCAAGGATTTGATAAAGTCCTCAAGAGAAGGCATCTTCTAGGTGGCTCCAGAGGCAAATATGACAGTATGGAATGTGGATACGAATACAGATAATTCAGGACCAATATTGGAGAGAATGGTGAGAACCATTTGTTTCTCCTCCATCGATTTATCAACCCCGCAAGATTTGAGTTGCGACAATAAATCCTTGAATTTTGTAAAGAAATCTTGGATATTGTCGAAGCTTTTTGGATCCAATATGAGAAGCTCCACCTCCAACATGTGTCCCCTCATATCATCCTATTTTCCAAAGATCCCTTCCAATATTTTACAGGCTTCATTGGGAGTCTTACAGGAAGATATGTGAAAAAGGATATCGGGAGAGATAAGACTGCAAATTGTTTCGAGTGCCTCATCCATGCAATTTAAGTACTTGGATTTTTCTATGGCTTATGTCAGTTCTGTATCTGTATTTATTGTTAACCTATACAACCCTCTAGATCAGAGATGTATGGCTATTTTCTCCTTCCATGCAAAAAGTTGTAAGGTGTAAGAATGCATTCTTTTTGGAATTCCATCTTTCTGCTGTCTTCAATCTTTTGTACCTGCAAAAAATTTTGTTGTAGCTTTTGCTTAGAAATCTGTAGTCTCTGATACCATGTAAATGTGTTGAACTTTCATAGAATAGATCTATATAAACAATGACACACACATTTGCAGAGAGAATAGAATAAATAAGAAGAAGGAGAGAAAAATGGAAAAAAATCTCATTAACCGTTATGAATAATGAATAATTTGCACATGATATACTCTATATAACTCAATGAGTTTGAATTGAGGTGAACCAATGCACCATAGTGGTGGTATAGAGTGATATGGACACACACCAATAGTCACGGGAGTGAACTGCCATATATTCTAGTCTCTCAGGAAGTTACGAGAGTGAACTGCCACCTAGTTGAGTTAACTAGTCAACTAGTCTTCAATTAATTGATTGAACAGAGAGTAGTGAGGAGTTAAATCAGGGAATCAAGGCTAATGTGTAACTCTGGTGATGATACCAATGAAAGGTCGAATTATCATGGTGATTATCCCAATTTTTCATGGTGATGATCCCAATGCAACATCTAAAGTCAACTCAACTAGTCAAACTGAAGTGTCAAGTGAAAGAGAATATTCTCCCCTAAAATATAGGAGATTGGATAATGACTAATTATGAATAATAAACAAGGAATAAACTTAGGAAAAATAAATCCTAGGTGTGTGTGAAGTAACTCCAACAATTACAACCCGCTCCCATGTCGTCAACCCATGATCCAATTTAATTTTAAACATCTTTGAAGATCTGGCAGTGGATTTAATAAAACTACACTCATAACCTGAATTGAATGGTTGATGCGACAAGGTAATTTCATCCCTGTTTAAATCTACAGAACAGTTTTGAATATTGTCATTCCGTGCACAAGTTTGAATTCTAAAGTATCCGAAGAAGAAAATAAAGCGCCTCGAGACTGTGATGATCCTTATATTATCAAAACGAGGTGAAACAAGCTGCAAAGGTATGTGTTCAAGTTTGTCAATTCGACGGTCATGATTTATGTATGCATCTGATTTCTTACACAATATCTAACTATGTTCTATCTATAGGTAAAATTCCATCGAGAAAGACAACCACCAAACTCTCGATGAGAGCACCCAAGATAAAGGAAGCTGAAACAGGTGAAAGTTCTTCTCTAGGGACCACGAGGCAGTTGGAATACGCTCCCAGGGTGGAGCCTGTTATTAAAAAATCAACTAAGAAATCCTTTATCCAACCTCTGGTATTCAATGATACAGAATCAAACACCGAATCCAAAGTAATTCCCCCATAGTGGGGGGACCTTTTCAATAGAATGAACTGGGAAGAGTACCCAGAGTGTATCCCACACAATGACCCAAATGTAAGGTTGCTCGATGAACATGTGTTCCCGAACATACGACAATCATATTTACATATGGTAGCCAACAAAACATTGATTTTCCCTTGCATAGAGGTTTTTAAGTGGATAATCGACCATACAGATGGGTAGAAGTGCATGATCAATGATGTGAATGGTGGGTGTGTCGGAGTTTTCCTCCTAACAGAGGTCCAGAAGTACTACAAACTCAGATACCCAAAGGAGTGGCTAAACATAGACGTCATGGTGACCTTATATGAATTCCATGACACCAGTTGGTTGATGGTCTCATGGTGGAATGAGGACAATAATTTTACCAATCGGATCAATGGCTGGTATGGGACGATTAATTTGAGGGAGACATACATCTATTTGATGGCTCTCATCTTCCAACTGTATGGAGAGAAGGATTGCTCCAATATTTTGGAAGCATGGATTCCCTTGGTATACATAATGGTGATCTCTAGAATCAACTTCAATTAGGGAGCGATAATTTCAAAACAATTGTGCATCTGTGTACAACAGGATCAGACGCCAAAAGAAGGGAAAGCACCCTCTTTCCACATGGCCTCGTACCTGATTGATGTGATCTATGCAAGAAATGCATTCGCCAACATGAATTTAAGTTGGCATGTTGCGGAGCTCCCTGTTCATGTTTATTTTAGCATGCTTTGGGAGAACAGGTACAAAAAATCCTATGCACTCATTTGTGATGAATTCATTTTATTATATTTAAAAAAGAATGCCCGAGATTATCCACAGCAGCCAAGAAATTGGTAGCAAAGGTAGGACACTAGTATTTGGATGAACGATCAACCTATATCAGGTTGTTCAAGGCCACCGAAGCACCGCATATACTCCGCACTCACATCCCACATCGACTCATTGCGAGATAAATCTACTACCAGACCATCCTGCAGGGCTATAATTCAACACTAGTTAAGGACAATAAGCGAGATTTCATACACTACGGTTTCCATGTGGGGTTTTATTTGGTAAAGGACACTACTCAAGCCAAACAAGAAGGGTTCAGCCAACTTCAATTTAGGTTCCCAATAGGCCGATTCTGGAAGCACAACCCTAAAGGCTTGTTCCTCCAACATGATTCAGAAGTATCATCCTGTTGGCCATATGTGCATGATAAATTTGAGGATGAAATTTTCACAGAATGCGCTCAAGACTGGGAGGAGGTAGTATCGAGGATGGCCAACCTGAATATGACTAATTTCAAGGCCATGAGCATGGAAAAACAAGTGGAAATAATAGATCAATCGACTCAATAGGCTCTCATAGTTAAAGAAGAGATCAGAGCGGAAGAAACTACAGAGGCCCAAAGAAGAGGATTGATCTTGCTAGAGGTGGCACAAAGAATCATCGATCAGTTGCAGAATCATCCTGATATTGTAAAAATGTTGAGGATTCTCCTTGATGACTCAATCACAAGTAGATGAGAGCCAAGTGGCTTAGAGCCAATACAACTTGAAGAAATCACCAGGCCCGAAAACCCTGAAGTTCCATCATCGTAGATCAGATCAACAGGGGGAATTTCAACCCAGCCTGAGATATCAAGGACACCAGGTAGGAAAAGTGTTCCTAACCCCTTATTAGACTTAATAACCATTTATTATGATGAGGGGATTTTGAAGGTTTCCCCAGTGACTCAAGTACAGATTACAAAAGCAAGGGAACCTAAGAGAGCATTTACCCAAGGACCTGGTGCTCCAATTCAAAGCCTTCTGTAGAGTGACCACGAGGTCAAAAGTAACCTAGAAAATAAGCTACCCGACCTGTCGAGAACCCAAATGTACATAACGAGGGATGAACTAGGATCAAGAGGTTAGAAAGAGGAATTTCCAAAACAAGAAATTGGCACATTGAAAACCGATCACCGAGTAAGTACCGAACCTACCACTGGTTCTTTAGTTTTGGTCAATACCTCACCAGTCGATGAGAAACAAACAAGGGTTGAGACATCGAGACATATGTAAGAAGTTCAAGGACCCATCATAGAATAGGTACACACAATCAAAAGCCTAGGAAATACTCTAACCTGGGGAGAACAACAAATCCCCGAACCAGTTGATGAGGTCGTCGATATACAAGCGATCAACTATGTCTAAAAGAGAAAATCAACCATGAAGCTAACCACTAAGAAGAGGAGGATTATGTTGGATAGTTTGATTCTCATCACCACAGAGGAGAAGTTGCTCAACACAGAACACGCCAAGACATCTAAGATTATTGGTGCAGGGATGACTATTATAATTGCCACTCTGGATAGATCAAGAAGGGACAAAAAGGAGCTAGTCATTGCGCTTAATGAGTTAGAGAATTTGTTCCACTTGGAAAAATATTATCATAACTCCACACATGCCACAATGTTTTTGAGAAGTGAATTTCAATATACCTATGAAAAATTCACGAATGAATGACACCTTTTCACTGCAGGTATAACTGATTTTCAAGAAGACACCCTTATGGTGCTAGCAACCTGCAAGGACATGTAAAGGTGGTATGAGAAGGCTCACCAAGCAGTATAAAGGATCGATTAAATCAGTGTGGTTCAAAAGGGTCAAGACGTCGAATATCATGACATTTAGGTACTGAGGGAAAACAACATAGATTGGATCATGAAAGTGACCGAATACTGGGTGAAAATGGCTCAGGAACCTCAGTGGGAGATTCAAGAGAAATGGGTTGATTTCAAAAAGAGTTGGGTAAATATTAATCAGGAGGTGAAAGACATCAGCCTCCCAGAATTCAGCTCACCCGAGTACTTTCTCGACCTGCATGACATAGTCAAGAAACATGCAGAACAAGACTCAACATGGACAACAGATATAACAAAGGTGTTGAGCATGTTGCTAGGTCAAGTATAACAGTTCATGGAGCGTCTGATAAAGGCTCAAGAATTTTTGCAATGGTTAAGTTTCAAAATAGTCAAGTACCGAGAACAGGAAATAAAAGTGAAATAAATACTTTCGGCCTCGATGGACCAACACAGGTTCCCATATGCCAACACATGTGAGGAACTCTTCATCAAATGGTTAGAATATGAGAAGATTCATCCACTTGAGTAAAAATATTTGATGATTCTTAGAAGACAGAGAGATGAAAGTGCCATGTGGCAATATTTGTTTTTACTTAGCTTACACTTTAAATAGATATTTTTAGTTAATGATTAATTATAAATAAGAGGATTAACCTTTTAGTAAGGGTCGATGGTTTTGGAAAAGACCCTCTTTTTTGGAATGGTAAAGAAATATTTTCGAAATACCTTAATTGATAAGTATCGTTTAGGACCGGAGAATTTTTTTTTTTTTTTTCATCAAGGGCATGTGTGATTGGATTTGAGAAGGAATTACTTTCAACTTTATTTCATGAATGGATGCTGTAATGAGTAAGAGTTTCTAAATCTATTGATAAGTTAGTTGTTTCAATATTTTTTGTAGTTATTGTCTCTAATGATGAAATAAAATCGTCGTGTTAATGTGTGATTAATGTTAGAGTTAAGGAAATTATTTTTCTTTCCATAATTTTATTGCATATATGTCTTCTTTCAATAATTGTATCTCAGTCAATAATTGAAATACCAATAAGTTGATGTATTAGTACTAGGCTTGTCGCAGGTGTGAATATCTTTGTCTACATGCTTGAGCACAAGGGTTATCCTAGGCTCAACCTTCTTCAGTATTTAAGAACCCCCTTTTACCAGCTGGTTTATACCAACACACTTCTTTTTATCAGACCCATCTAATAAAAAAAAATACAAAAAAGAGAAATTTTAAATTGAAGGAGGAACTTTCACAAGGAGGTATCTTGTAGATCACTACGTAAAGCCCATCGATAAATTGGATGGATCGAAATATCTAGAGAACAATTCCACCATCAAACGCTGCAGAGTATAATTGGGCCTCCATGGTGGGTTTGGTTCCTTCTGTTGATTTAAAGGGATTTAGGACCCCTCAGCACATCCATACATTAGAAGGCATACCAAGAAATTGGTATACAGAACTGGAACTGGGCAGAGGAACTGTAAACTGGAAAGATTTGCAGCAGAAATTCGTAATCATGTTTTCATTTGAACATGAGAATCCAATGATAGATGCAACACTGCAATTGATAAAACAAAATATTTTCAAGAACCCGAGGTTTAAATTGTAACATCTTATCAGAATCACAATAAAAAAATAGTTAGACAGTTGTTACATTGTTACCACGTCGCAGTAGATGACCTAGCAGAAGAAAACCCACGTGATATTCAGATAACATAAGTTGAAGGGGAAAGAGAAGTATAAGGCCCACAGTTACAGTCAAAATAATTTGTTGCACCACTGAAGATAAATAAATTCAATATTGGAACAAAAGAAAATCCAAAATTGCAAGTATTGGTGACTATTGGGACAACCAGATAGTGGAAATAATAATAGAACTATTGTGTGAATATAGTGATCTATTTCCAACAACGTTTTCACAAATGAAAGGGGTAGAAAAATACCTTATAGAATATAAAATCCCTCTACGACTAGATGCCAGAACAATAAGACAGAGACCCTATAGGATGATTCCATTATATAAATAGAAACTTAAGGCAGAGATTGATAAAATGTTAGAGGCTAGTTTAATAGAACCTGATGAAGAATATGAGTGGGTTATCCCTATGGTAGTTTAGGAGAAGAAGCATGGGGGGATAAGGATATGTGTAGAATTGAGGAATTTTAATGATGCATGTCTAAATGATCCCTTCTCTACTCCATTTACAGATGAGGTATTGGAAAATGTAGGAGGAAAAGAAGCATACTCATTTACTGACGGATTTTCAGGGTATCACCAAATTAGAATAGCACCATAGGATCGTTATAAGACTACATTTTCCATAGAATGGGGGTCATACCTATACAAAGTGATGCCCTTTGGATTGAAAAATTCCCTTGCTATTTTTTCAAGAGTAGTGGTAGCTGAATTTAAATATTTTATACGTATTTTTTTGGAGGTTTATTTAGATGATTGGATAGTATTTAGCCTATTAAAATATCATGTTAAAATTTTAAGATTAATTCTATACAGGTGTATACAATGCCAAATTTCTTTGAACATTAAGAAATGCATATTCAACACACCATTTGGAATTCTACTAGGGCATGTGGTTTGTAAACATGGTCTACTAGTTGACCCTGCAAAGATTGTTTTCATTGTTAATTTACCACCACCTGAGTTAGTATGCCAATTAAGAGCTACACTAGGTCATACATGATATTATATAAAGTTCATAAAGAGCTACATACAGATTACTACACCCATGGGAAAATTGTTAAAGAAGGATATCAAGTTTTAATGGAATGATGAGTGCTAACAAAGTTTGGACATCTTAACAAAGAAAATGGTGACAACACCAATTCTGGTGTTTCCATATTGGTCAAAAGAGGTCCATGTTAATGTGGATGCCTCTTCAATATCACTTGGAGAAGTACTAGCACAACCAGGAGAAGGTGACATAAATCACCCAATATCATTTGCAAGTAGGAAACTCTCAGATTCATAACATAATTATAATACAACAGAGAGACAAGGTTTGGCTATGGTGTATGCATTACAAAAGTTCAGACATTATTGATTAGACCAACATTTTAAAATGTTCACAGATCCCTCTACTCTCATATACCAAGTCAACAAGCTAGTGTTGGGGGGGAGAATATGTAGATGGTTGTTGTTATTTCAAGAGTTTGATTTTGAAGTAGTAGTGAAACCTGGAAGATTGAATGCAGGGCGAGATCATCTGTCTAGGATAAATATTAGAGAGGAACTAAACAAATTAGAGGAAATTTTTCCTGATGCACAACTCTTTTCAGTACAGATTGATAATGAATAATTTTATGATATCATTGAATTTTTTAGTACAAGATTTTCCCCAAAGGAATACCACGCTGCGTAGAAAAAGAATTTGGTGATTAGAGATGCAAATTACCAACTTATTGCAACACACTTGTATAAATTAGGTGCAAATAATATTCTAATGAGATGTGTCATGGAATATGAACATCCTATTATCTTGGCAGAAGAACATGAAGGAATAGCTAGAGGACATTATGCAGGAAAATCCACTGTGAAGAAAATACTACACGTGGGACTATGGTGGCCAACAATTTCTAAATATGCAAAGGAATATTGTCAAAATTGTGATGTTCGTCATAGGGCTGGAAAACCATCTATGAGGTATGATATGCCCCTAAAACCTCAGGTAACACTTAAAGTGTTTGAAAAATGGGCAATAGACTTTATAGGACCAATCAACCCACCTGCTAGAAGATCAGGAGAAAGGTACATCATTACAGTGACAAAATATCTAACCAGATGGGATGAAGCAACAACAATAAAAGATTGCAGTTTAGAAAATGTAGTGCACTTTCTGTTTGAACAAGTAATTACAAGATTTGGATGCCATAGAATTTTGATGAGTGATTAGGGAAATCAATTTCTCAACAATACCATTCAGGCAATGAATGAAGAATTTGAAATACACCATCAAAAGAGCACTCCATACCATCCTCAGGCTAATGGAACAGAGAATCATTTAATAAAATATTGGAGAATTCCCTAACTAAAATTTGCAATGTAAACATGGATGATTGAGATATGAAGATATCAACAGTATTATGGGCCTATAGAACCACATGCAAGAAACTCACAGGGAAAACACCTTTCAGATTGGTGTGTGGTCAGGAAGTAGTAGTCCCTCTAGAATATTTGATACATAGTCTGCATTTTGCAACCATTACAAACATGATAGAAAGAGGCGTAGTACAAGAAAGATTGTCTTAACTCATGGAACTAGAAGA
Source organism: Picea engelmannii (assembly GCA_009831015.1). Classification (NCBI taxonomy): domain Eukaryota; kingdom Viridiplantae; phylum Streptophyta; class Pinopsida; order Pinales; family Pinaceae; genus Picea; species Picea engelmannii. The sequence goes on along the minus strand of ML783086.1, from coordinate 347,046 downwards.
GGATAGGAATATGGTTGGTTTCCATCATAAAGTACAGAAAGCCAAAGACAAATATTGGAATGATAGACACATTAAAAAGAAAAAAATTAAGGAAGGAGATCTGGTTCTTCTCTATGACAACAAATAATTACAACACCCATGAAAATTTGGGATGCATTGGCTAGGTCCATATGAGATAAAGTCTCACAGATGGAGGTTCTATGCAATTACAGGATCTAGTAGGAAAATAGATTCAAGGATTGGTTAATGGAAGTCAACTGAAAGTTTATAGGGACAGTCGAACCAATAACCCTTAGTAGATGCAACACAAAAAATTACAATTGTACATAGTGTATATAGTAAGAGCTAAAAAAAATGGAAAAATAAGAAAAATACAAAAATATGCGGTAGATGGATAAGTATTAAACATGTAGTTAGATAATACAACACATAGTAGATAGTAATTGGTATGAAATAACTTGAATACATTGTGCACTAGAGAAATGTGACTAGGAAAAAAAGGGAGTGCATCGACACAGAAAACAATCGAAAAAAGAAAAAAATGGTGATCGGAAAATTATGGCGTGATAGGGCATTGATGGCATGACCTATAAAAGAAGAAAACGTGAATGAAAAAGACTGATTGTGACTTTTTGAAAACCAGAGTAGAGGGAGAAAACTTAGTTCGAGCGGGTGATTCCTATTTGTTCACTTACGATTCAAGGAAACCCTTCCAAATTTAGGAAAATGGCACCCCTGAAGCTTGGAGATCCCAACCGGGTTGCACGAAAAATGAAAAGTGCCATGAGGTATGAAAAAGAAATAACATTCGATGGAGAAAACCCAAACCAGGTTGAAGGAGTTGTGGATCTTGATTCCATTCCATCCCCCGTAATTCTACCAGTTAGTCCGACTATCGTAGAAGAGTAGGACCAACAAAACCTGACAACAGGAGAAATGGACATCAATCCATGGAGAGAACTGTAAAACCCTAGCATAGAGAAAAATCACATGCAACAAACCTGGTTAGGATAAGAAAAACTACATGAACAACTAAATGAGGAAGATGATGAATGCACAAAATATTATGAGCCTAGGAAACAGGTAGAAGAAGTGAAAAACCTTGCAACATAGAAGGTGAAACAATCAATGGAACAAGTGCAGGTTGAAGACACTACAAACTAGTAGAAAACAGACACCAAAGAAGAACATGAAAATGAGGAAAAGAACCAAGTGGAAATAATAGGTCCATCAATAGGGAAAACGAATACAAGGGAAAAACCTGCAACACTAAAATCACCAAGTAAGTAGAAGGAACTCACACTGTCACCATTGCAGATACCTAAAGGAGTTAAAATACTTGATGACATGTTAGGATTTGTTAATAATATTAAATATGTTGACCATAATGTTGTATAAATGGGGATGTTTACTAAGTTCACGCAACAAGTTTACATGGAAATTAAAGGAGAAGGTCCATCAGGAGATCCCATACTAGAGCCAAAAAAATGGATTGCAGGGCTATACAACATGATAATTATGAACCTGTTGGAGATTCCTCACTTTGGGATAGGAAAGGACATGAATGCATGTGTCAAACAGTTACTGGAATAGGTACATGGAGCCATATTATGGATGGATAGACCTGTATCCATAGATGTCGACCTAATTTTTGAAATCACGGGATTACTTATAGATAAAACAAAACTAGAGCATTACTTGGATGGAAACAAAAAATAAAAATCCATAACAGACGAGATAAAAAATAAATATGGGATTGATAGAGGATCCATGGGAATTATTATTAAACAAATAACTTAACCAATAACTATGTTTGCGATAAAACTAATAACATGCAAACTCTTGAGAAAATGTTCCAAGGAGGAAGCCCCTACATGTGTAATAGCAACAACTATGCAGTGCACAAAGGGAAGTCTACTTAGCTGGGATCCCTATCTAGAAAAAACAAATTTGTATGATTGCAAGGATGCATAAGACCTCGGTTCAGAATTTCATTATCCATGGATACTCATATTGATAGCACTGTTTGTATGGGGAGAACCAAAGTACAATGGATTTTACCAGAGACCAGGGAAATGTCGCGCAACAAATTACTCAACCTTATGGAATAATTTAGATCCAAATAAAATGAAGGCAAATGTTAACAATTTTTCCATGTAATACGATGAGATGTAAGAGAGGATGGAAAAAACATGGATAATACCACCATAATTTGTGAGAGAGAATCGAGGAATAACCAATTTTCAAGATTCAAGGAATAACATATGGATCCATGCTAAGAAGGATCCTAAAAAGGAATGGTTTCAGTTGAGATATTGTGTCACGGGGGAAGAAGTACAGTGGGCTATGAAGGATTGGCCTGAAGAGTGGAAGGTGTCAGTAATCTCAAAGAAAGTACCAAAATATAAACAACAAGTATATATTGTACCTTCACAACAGTCAACCAACCCAGCAACAAACACACAGAAATATACAGAGAAAAATAAATAAATAGGGGGTAGCACAAAAACTAAAAATCTGAGGTAGAAAAACACTATACAAAAGGATTCAACTTAGGAAAAGGAGGTGCAGAAGAAATCAATGGAGGAATGTAGCGGGATACCAATATTACTATGCAGGAGGAAGTGGGAGGTGGAAATTTCCCAGATTTGGATATGCCAACTCAAACCGCACAGACAGAGACACTGCCAAGGAAAATAACAGTGTTGCAGATAGTAGGAAACACAAGAAAATGAAGGCACGTAAGGACATTCCTCAGCTTACACTTACAGAGGATGATGCATAATTAGTAGCAAAAAAAGTGCATGATCGCATGACGAAATCCTTGTATGATGATGAGAAGAAGAGGGAGTAAATAATGAAGAAATTGACAGAGGTCAAAGATGCATTGGAAAAATTGTTGATTACTAAAACACAACAAAAATATCAGGCACAAAAACCACAAACAACTCATGAAAGAATACTTCTAGAATAGGAGACAATGCATACCATAGTTATGGGGGGTGAAAATTTATGTATCACTCAGGGGATGTTGCAGGTAGATGAAGTTACAACGTAGAGGCCACTGAAGGATATAGATCATCTGTACTTGGAACTACCCAATATTCCAACTAAAGTGTTGTACAAACTACAGATAAGTGTCGCACAGGAAATTCAGTCAAGGGCCCATGCAGATGCCACAAGATTACAGTTAGCCAAGAAAGTAAATGATACACTCAAGATAACTCTTAGCTAAGTGAACTTCAAGAGGGATGAAACAAAGAAACATGTTAGAAGAATATAGAATCAAGTTGAAGAAGTATTTAAAACCATTTCTGACAGTGCACAAGGAGAGAATATATCCACAGAGGATAAAATTGAGAAAATAACACAAGATATGGAGACTTACAGAATCCAAATTAAAGATTTGACAGAACTCTTAGTACCTAGTAATCTACCAGAAGTAAGAATACAAAGAGAGCATGAGGCTACAGATCATACAAAAATCATTGCGCTCATAATCTAGGAAATAACAGAGATTTACAATAAGAGTGCATAATTATGGATGAACCTTGAGGAGTCTGGGAAACTTTAGGAGTTGGAACAAAATAAAGAAGGGGTAAATACTACGATGCAATAATTGAAGTATAATAATAAAACTATGACAATACATGACAGACTAAAAAGTGCACAAGAGATGAAAAATCTGCAGGCATAGCTTAAGTCTATACAAGTAGATAAGCAATCAAGGTTGGCTTAGTTAAAACCACTAAAATAAGGATCATAATAGATTCTCACTGAGATTGAAACAATAAAGGGACAAATTGAACAAGTTGGCTTGGAGAGTGGGGAATTGTTGAAGGAACACATTATTGCGTAGAGTGTGGAGATTATAGAAAAAAAGAACACCCAGATAAAATACCAAGTTAAAGAAATTAAAAACAGCTTTCAGGTGCTTGAGAATTTAGTACAGGAAGCATGCATTACCTGAGTGTCTCAAGATGAGCCACATGTGACTGTTGGGGGCTTGTTGGCACAGAACATTTTGGAACAAAATTCAAGGAAACGTTGATAAAGATAGGGATGAAAATAAAAGATTATAGAAAGGAATAGTAATTAATGAAGGTAGTTAGGTAATGGACCAAAGAAGTAGTGTGCACCGGAAAACCTGGAAAAGCAGTGCCAGGAAACCAGGAAATTAAAAGAAAGGAAGAAATATGTGGATCAATGAGGAAAACGGTTGGATTTTGGACTAGCCGCGATCAAGGAGTTAGAAAGTGGACAAATCTGATCCACCTAGGGTTAGTGGGTTAGACTTTTTTTCAATTTTGTAATGGGTAAGTAACCCCTTTGTGTAATATAAATATCTTGTTGTGAGATAGCGGAGAGGACAAAGAGGTTGTTGTGAGACAGTCGGAGAGAGACACATAGACAAAAGAGAAAAAGCGAGATAGACGGGGCTAGATATATAGAGGATTTTGAATAATAGAGGTATGTTATATCAAGCATGGTAATCGAGGGTAAGGTCATAGGTCCTAGGATGTGGATCCTACTATGATATTGTTATCCTTTGAGTGGAAGTATGTAGTCTATGAGGGTTATTCCATAGAACTTCCAGGTGGGAGAAATAAATGTAATGTATGAAATGTTGTAACCTTAATGCAGAATAGTAAAAGAGCCAAGACAACCAAATCTTTGTGGACGTATCCCGGGGGGTTGAACCATGGTAAAGTTTGTGTCTCTTTGTGGAATTATTATGTTATTTCCTCCAAATGTTTAGTTATGATGAATGGATTAGTCTATCAGTAGTAAAATGTAGTGCACAATAGATTAACCAAGATAATTACTATAGAATAAACGTTAAATGAATGCAACTGATTACTGAGTGCTAGATCTCAGATATAATTATGTGTTGATGTAATAGAATAATAAATATGATGTGTTTTTATGTAGAAAAATTGTATCTCATCCCCACAGAAGTATCCCTTCCAAGAATGCATACATCTAGGTCCTGCAGTCACCCATAAGCCATCTCGGTTGAGACTGCATTGTGCACTTTGTGTGCATTCTTTCCTTCTGGTCTTCAAAAGGGCCATTGGTTTGTAGGGTTTTGTTGGAAACCTAAAGTAGAACCTAGGTCATCCAAAAACACTCCAAAAATGTCGTTCAAAGGGGAATAATTTTTCCCCATGCTTTCCATGGCTTGAAAGCAACACTTGAAACCGAGCCAAAGGTATTCTTTAGTGGTCGTAGTTTTGAATTGAGCCCCCTGCATTGCACAAGATCTCAAATTTGTCTTATTAGATGAAAATTATATAAAAGTAGGATGATTATAAGAATTATATGTTTTAATTATTTGGTGCGTACAATTCATGATTTTAGTTTCATGTAACGACCCTGGCCAAGTTTTTGTTGCCCATTTTTTTATAGTCTTTCCTTGGTTTCTTTTGATGTGTCTGGGAGCCTAGAATTTTTTTCCAATAGGTTGTATATTGAAATTTTATATAGAACTAAAAAAAATTCATCATATTAAATTCAAAATATGATATACCTTCTTGTTCCAGGTGTCATCTTTCCTTGTTTTCGCATTGTCTTCTCCTTTGCATCCTAAAATATATTCTTACACTCAATATCGAGAATCATCGTAGGATTCTCATACCTAGGGTTTGTTTAAAAATGAACCCTATATTGGTCCCTCACATATTTCAAATATGTATCGCTCAATGAGGTGACTCCAATGTTTTTGATGGAATCACCAAACATGCCGACCAAGTGGTTAATAAGATGATTTTTGAAACTGGGATTCTAAGCATTCCACCATCTTCATATGGTGGGCCCAAAAATATCTAAGGCCTTTTTATTCATATGCTTACAAAAGGTTTTGTTTCCTACATAACAATATGATCATTAATTTAAAATAATTGTAGAGATGTATGTTTTAATTAAATAATAAGAAATAATCAATATATTCATAAATACCTAGGATTTGTTGCATCTTGATCAGAATAATTTTCTTGTCCACCAAAAAGGTAACTGGCATTGTTCCCTTACTAGTAACACGTGATGATTCAGGAAAGAAATTTGTAGAATCACCAATTGCCTGATCTCCACCATAAATTTATTGGTCTCGATTGCAATGCCCTGAGGTTCTTTCATGGGCCCCAGAAGGTTCAATCGTCTAAGTCATGGGGCTATTAGCCACAAGCGAAGATCCCAAGAGCCTTGTGGGTATATGGCTCATGGTAGGATGTTGTGATGTTTGAGCATCGGGGGTAATTTTGAGGATGGAAATTTATTTTGAAATGTAGAAACCTTGGTG
>ML783086.1:328351-339477 GCA_009831015.1 Picea engelmannii | reverse complement strand
AAAAAATATCATAAAGGGAAAATGATTAAAAAATCATGAAACATGGGCATGATGACAAATGCATTCCCAGGTCTTAACACACCTATAATTTGAGTGATTCAATTTTCTGAGGGTGTCTTAAATGATTTTACACTTGTCTACATATTTAGTGTTGAGTTTGTGAACATAAAAGTGGTTGTTGTGAAAAAGAGGAAAAATATACCTTGTAAATTGAGATACCAAATCAGTAGCAAGTGTCCTAATGAAAATGCACACCCTGTTGGGATGTTATATTATTTGTAGTGAAATTCTAGTCGAGGTGGATCGATTGACAGTAAAAGTTGAAGGAATCGACATCAAGTCGAAGGTTGAGGTGGTTCAACTAGGTAAATTCGAAGTCGAAGGAATCAACAGCAAGTCGAAGGTCAAGGTGGTTCGATCAGGTAAAGTCAAAGTCGAAGACATCAACAACAAGTCGAAGAGGCCAACCGACAAGAGGTCAACAAGCGGGTGTGTGGCAACTGAATGAAGACTGAATGAAGTTCGACTGGTAGTCGATTAGTAATCATACTTGGTAGTCAAATTTAAGAGAATCTTGAGGTTCATGGTATTTGTATCCAATGATATGTGTGGACCTGTAACCATTTTTGGGCATATTTTCTTTAGTTTTTTTCCTACTTTAAAGCTTATAAATAAGGCGTGTTGTAATGCTATTAAAAAAAATCAATAATCGTAGAGGTTGTTGGTCATGTAGATGTAAGTGGAATTGGCTATCGAGTTGTTATTGTGTAAAGAAAGAAGGTACGATGTCAATTTTGTCTTAGGTGTGGACCAAGGTTAGAAATGTAACCTTTTATTCTGAATGAATAAGACAACTAGAGAGAAGAATTTTCAAGGAATGTTTGTTTTTCCCGATTTGGGTTTCCATGGTAAAATATATATGTACTATGTGTTTTCTTTGTCATTTACTTTCTTGATTAAATTTATCTTCCTCTCTTATTATAGGTTTATCATGGAAGTGTTCCTCATTTCATAACATGTGGTATCGGAGCTTGGTTTAACAACCTTGGATCTGAACTAAACCCTAGGTTCAGTAAGAGTCATAATTCATAAATATTTAAAGATTGTGTTAAATAATGGAGATAAACTCAAGAATAGAGATCAAAAAATTCAACGACCTGATTTTGAGATTTGGAAGCTTAAAATTAAAGATCTCCTCATAGATCGAGAACAATGGACAACATTTTTTCTAGGTACCATGTCGATGGAAGAATGGGAGAAACTCGAGAGAAGAGAAAGGCGTATGATTTGACTTTGTCTTGAATATTCAATATTGTTGAATGTCTTAGGTGAAGATTCAACGAAGAAATTATGGGACAAGTTGGGGATATTGTACTAGTCGAATTCCCTGGTAAACAAGTTGTTTCTTAGAAAGAAATTGTATCTTCCGAGGATGAGTGAGGGTAGTTCGGTGAATGAGCATTTAAATGCATTTAATACCATTATAATCCAGTTATCTTCTGTGGATATTAAAATCACTGAGGAGGAGAAATGTATTATCCTATTATGTTCTTTTCCATACTCCTGGGATAGCTTATTCATGGCTATAGGGAGTAATACAACCACATTAGCTCTAGAAGACGAGGTGTTATATCTAGTATCAGAATAAATGAGAAGGAAGAAAATGGAAGTATCAACTAAAGATGATTTAGTGGTCATAGGTCGATCGATTGACAAAGATAAAGGAAAATTCTTCAGTATAAAGTCTAAGTCAAAGGGTATATCTAAATCCCATGTTTAGTCGACAAGAAGATGCTAGAAATGTGGTAAATTTGGGAATTAAAAAAGGGACTACAAGTCGAAGGAAATGGAAGTCAATACAAGATTTGATGAGAAGAAGTCGACTGAGAGAAATATGAATTGAGATAAGGGAGGTGATGTGTACCTAGTGTCGGCCAATACACAGTTAGATCAATATGTTGGGTTGATCAACTGAGGAGCATCCTATTATATGACACCAGATAGAGAATGGTTCTGTGAATATGAACAATAAGAAGGAGGAGACGTGTTCTTGGGGGATGACTCAAAAACCAAATTATTAGACAAGGAAGAGTTCGACTGGTACTACAGGATGGGTGGAGTAGAAACCTTCCAGGTATGCTACACATTTTTGGTTTGGAAAGAAACCAGATATATGCCAACAAGATGAGTAATGCAGAGGGGCACACTCTATTTCAGCAGGATTCATGCAATATGGTCATAGGTGTGATGGTATGAATGAAATAAGTTCAGATTGGAAACCTATACAAGTTACTAGGGAGATTCGAATCGACTATATGAAATAACATCATTATTCCTGAAATCGAATCAAATTCGACTCGAATCGACTTGACTCAAGATAAGTCGATTCAAACTGACTCAAAAATTCATCATAAAGTCGACTTGACCATGCTATGGCACGAGAGGATGGGACACATAGGAGAAAAAGTACTTCGAGCTATGCATAACAAAGGTATGGTTGAATATTTTCCTGAATGTAATTTAGAAGTCAACTTTTGTGAAAATTGTATATATGGAAAACAAAGTTGGGTGAGGTCCCCATTTGGATCAACAAGGGAAACAAGAATTCTGGAGTTGGTTCATAGTGATGTGTTTGGCCCTATTTCAGTTCCTTCACTTGGTGGATCCTTGTATTATGTATCCTTCATAGATGATTTTTCTAGGAAGACATGGATATATTTATTGAGGAAGAAATCAGAGGTTTTCAAGAAATTCAAAGAATTTAAATATCTTGTATAAAACTAGATAGATAAGAAGATTAAGGTGTTGAGAAATTAAAATGGTGGTGAATTATGTGGAAAATAATTTGATCAGATCTACAAGTAGTGTGGCATAACACGCAAAAATACCACACCATATACCCCACAACAAAATGGAGTTGTTGAGAGAATGAAAAAAAAATTTTGACAAGGCAAGGAGCATGCTCAGTGGTGCTTGTTAGCTATTGGGCCCTTCATTTGAAGAGGTAAAGGAAGAAAAGGCACAAACATAAGAGCTCAAAGAAGAAGAAAACATGGACAAGGGAAAACAACAACTGCTCTTGGAGGATGTGAAAGAACAAAGTGCTTGACTCTAGGATGAGTCAAGGATTGTGGTCGGAGCTTGTTGGGCCCTTCATTTTTGGGTAAGAATTGCACAAGTTTTGATTAAGAATGAGTCATGAAAAATTCATCAGAGGCTAGAAGAAAGAGTAACAGAAAATCAATTGCGGAAGCCAGTGCAATGCCAGCTAAGCAACAAATGGCTGCAACAGAATAAGGAAGCATGTAAGACGAGAAGGAAGACACAACCTAGCTATATATAGGGATGAATATAATTGTAAAAGGGTTGGTGTTGTTGTTGTTGTTCATTCAGCTCGTTGGTTGGGTTAGAGTTGGGTTAAGTCATGTCTATCAGAGTTGCCCAAGGTTTTGGGATTAGTTGTTGAAACTTGTTGTAAGTCGAGAAGAGACAAGCCAGAGTATGTACTAAATATTTCTATGTAACTTTGAGTCTGTAATGAAGGAAATATCCTAGAGCTAATATGAAGGAGAACCATTTTGTTGGCGTGAATCTGATCAGACCAGGGTCCTTCTCAAGTTACCAACAAAAGGTAACGTGTAGTCTACAGAACTGGCATTTTCATCTCCTCCGAAGAGAAGAATTCTCACCCGAAGCGCTACTAAGACAAATAGATAGGGAAGGGTAGGGAAAATACTAAAGAGGATCCATAGATCGTTCGAAACTCATTCATGATCTTGCACAAGAGACAACATCAGATCTAAAACATCTAACCACAAGAATTGAACCTACTTATGTTATGAACATGGATTAAACATAGAACCATCAAACAAAACTCATAAACCATAAAGGAACAATGTAATGCATAAGTAAACATACAAAGACACATCATATTTTGAAAATTTGGTTCTCCTTCATATTAGCTCCAGGAGCTTTCCTTCATTACAGACTCAGAATTACATAGAAAGGTTTAGTACAGAATTTGGCTTGTCTCTTCTCGACTTACAACAAGTTTCAACAACTAATCCCAAAATCTTGGGCGACTCTGATAGACATGACTCAACCCAAATCTAACCCAACCAATGAACTGAGCGAACAACAAAAACAACACCAACCCTTTTACAATTATATTCAGCCCTATATATACCTTGGTTGTGTCTTCCTTCTCAGTTTACAAGCTTCCTTTTTCTGTTGCAGTCGTTTGTTTCTTAGCTGGCGTTGCACTAGCTTCCACAACTTCTTTTTTGTTACTCTTTCTTCCAGCCTCTGATGAAGTTTGTGCGACTCATGCTTAATCAAAACTTGCGCAATTCTTACCCAAAAACGAAGCGTCCAACAGGTTCTGACCACAATTCTTGACTCATCCTCGAGTCAAGCACTTGGTTCTTTCACATCCTCCAGGAGAAACTGTTGTTTTCCCTTGTCCAAATTTTATTCTTCTTTGAGGTCTTATGTTTGTGCCTTTTCTTCCTTTGCCTCCTCAAACAAAGGGCCCAATTCTAGTACCAACTCTAAGGCTTGGTGCTTTAATCCTTGAAAGATTTCAACCTTGTCTTACCATTTTTGGGCGAGGAGTGATGCCTCTGCAAGAAAATGTTGTGTTGTCTCTTTTCTATACTCCTTTGGCTTGGCCGCAACTGACAAGTTCCACTCGGAATATGTCGTTGCATCGACTTGATGCATTGACATGTAGGCTCTCTGAATGACTGTTCAAAATTAGCGCAACTCTTTCCTGGATACGGACTGTGCCTCGTAGAGTGTATTCATCTCATTGTCAACCTGTTGAATTTGGTCAAACTTTTTTTGTTTCTCCATAGGGTCTATCATTGCCACAACTTCTTCTTTCAGCACCTGGATCTTTGTGCACAATTCCTGTAAGACTTGATTTCGTCAAGCAATGATTCCCATCCAATCGCTTACTTCCTTAAATATTTTGGTGCAGTCTTCTCTGTGCTTGTGTAGTGTAGCTCGAGCATTGTTTCCTTGCAGTATTATATTCTGCATTTGTTCCTGCAGCTGCCGAGGCTATTTTTCTGCTTATTTATGGGCTTGTTGTAGCTTCTCTTGTATATTCTCAGTGTGGGTAGAGAGTTGTGTCCATGCTTCTTGTAACAACTCGATCTGTTGCTTTGGCTCGCTTATCTTGTTGTCTTTGTGTAGATCGGGCGCAACCTTCCAGATCTCCAGACAGGCTTCTGCAATTTTTTCCTGCACTTTTTCCAGTTTGTGATGGACTTGGATTCTATCATGCTCTTCCTGTGTTCGACATACTTGTGCAACAAGTTATTCTTTCTTGGAAATTTTGGTTGATCTCTCGGCTTCCTAGAGCCTTTGCTCTAGTTGGTCTGTGGAGGCTCTGATTAGTCCAAACAACTATGACACTAGCCACTGTACTAGATCTGTAGATAACGAAGTTGCATCAGTGGATACTCACAAATGTAGAGGGATTTTGCTTTCCATTGAGTGGTCTGAACGGGTTTCTACCTCCTCCTCCATTGGTGGTGCTCGTGCGATCCTCAACCTTAGGTTTGCGGGTAAAAGCATCAGAACCTTGGTTCTATTTATGTAGAGCTGCATCAATTATGCACATTGTTGGGGGTTATGAAGGGCTTGCTCCATTTTCACTCACATTGTTGTCGTATCCATCTTCATTGTTGAGTCTAGTTCATTGTGCACATCTGGTATCTCTGTATCTTATGGTACTTCTGCATCATGCATCGTGATTTCATGGGAATTCTCACCCTTGGGTGGTGAGGTTATTTTATAGTTACAGTCGAGTTTTCACTCTTCTCTACTTCGAGCAACTTCTTCCCATGCTAAAGACTCAGGTTGTTGTTCCTGGGTGTTCATATTTGGAACATCCTGCATCGTGCTCTACACTGCGGTTTTGGGGTCGGGGTTGGGAACTTATGATCTGGGCTTGGGGGATTCTATGGTTGTCTGTGGGGGTTTTAATTCCTATATCTATGGGTGGTCGAGTTGCACTGTCTCTGAGGTTTTGGTCTGATGTGGAATGGAGGTGAGGAGGTTTGGTAATGGGAGTGGTGGGGGTTGCTCAATGATGAGTGTAGCCAGAATTGTTTCGGGATCTGGGTTGTCCTGAATATCATTGAAAGTGGTGATTTTGGTCATGGAATGGGTGTGGGGAGTGACAAATGCAAGGGGTTTTGGTTTGAGGGGTTTGTTAAGGGAAACCCTTGTTCTGGCCTTCTTCAACAATGGTTCAGTACTGAGCACAATGCCCAAGATCTGGCTAACCTGTGCACCTGATAGCATGACATCGTCTAGTAGTTGATGGTGACCTGATAATTTCCTCTGCTCCAACTACTATGTCTCTTCCTCAGATTCGGTCTGTATTGGGGGGTCTAGCTTCTTATGCTCGAGGCCTATGCTCGGTCCCTCTCCTGCTTCCTTGTCTTTTTTCTTAAGCAGCTCGGTAGGAAAAATGTAATGCATTCCTGATTTACGCAAGCCACGTTTAACTCCTAGCCATGACATGACCTCCTTATCGAAATCTTCCTCATCCAAATAGAATGGTAGAGGTCGTGTGTGGAAATGTTCCCGGCTAGCATGTCTTGGCCAGACGCATGCGTTGTGTCGGTTCATGCTGAAGGCGATATTCCTCGTGTTATTATTGAGGATATCTTGTGGGATGTGTGGCCTCTGTGTTGCGTCTATCATAGAATTATACCATTTGGAAAATGTTGTGTTGTTGAGTGATATGTTCTTCGAGTCTGGTATGTACTTCCATGGATCGAACATCTTCATCAAGCGCCCTTTTTCTGGTATTGTCGGTTTTCTACCCATAGGTGAATTCCATTTGAGCATTGCGAATGCCACAAGTAGGTATCCATAGGTAAAGGTGCCTCCCTTCTCCTGTGCCTCCTCACAAACTACTAGTAGTTCCTCCAGCAAGAAACTACACCAATTGAACACTGCTCCTGGTGTGTAGAAGTTGGCAACTGATAGTGCATATAAGTGCATTCTCCCTTATAATAAGACCGCATAACCTTGTTGTCTATGACGTAGCAGCCAGTCCGGACTATTTCGAGTAGTATTGGTTCAATGATTGTTGTGCATCCTCTTCTCTTTGTGTTAAACTTCTCGTACAGGCTAAGCTCACCTTTCTTCTTCCCATGCTTGTCGGGGCCCTGAAATCCCTTCGACACATCCTCTTCTTCGGAGGATAGTCTAGTAGGAGGTTGGATATCTTTTTCATGGATTGGATACCTCTTATCCAACCATATACTTTTGTCATGCACTCTTCTTATCAAAAATTTTGTGCAGCGCGCAAATTTCCCAGTGGTGCCAAAGACTGGCAAGACTATCAGGTTGATGATGGTGGCGTTAAATAGGATGATGAACTCCTTTTTCGGTATAAAGTGAATATATTTGGTTCCATCTAGAGCTAACTCCCAAAAGACGTCTGGGTTCATCTATGCGAACAAGGCTGAATCCATGAGGTCAAGGTCGAGTAGCTTAACGTGTTCTACCTTACCTTTGAGGTCACCTATGATCTCGACCCGGGGGTCACAGAGATTATCTGGTACTGCTTCTTTGGTCATGGTGCTCCATCTTGTTGTGGCTCTCGACATTAGCACTTTTGTGACAATTAAAAACTAGGGCTACGTTTACATCTTTGGCAGTGGTCCTAACTGGTTTGCACGACTGAGTTCAGAAATGGCTATGATCGTTTTAGAAACAATACATTCTTGGTTGATTTCTAAGAGTCTTGTGTCTGGCTTAACGGGTAAGTTTTAGCAATAACTGCTCCTCATCATGATCGTATAGACGCAAAAGGGTGTGAGTTGTCTGATGGGACAGTTTGATCAAGGTAAATCTTATTGGGTGATCTTGGTATTTACTCATTTGAGTGGAATAGGGATTTGTCCAAATTGAGACCTTTATGTTTGTTGGGTGGGTGTCTCGGCGCAAACTTCGATGGAATATTGTCATAATGTGGATTTATGGCTTAAAATGTGACATTCGGGGTACTAGAATGGAAATAAAGGGTGTGATTAGACTAGGTTTGTGTGGCCTTTAACTCAGATTGGATTGAATACTGAGAGGGGGGGTTAATCAGTATTTGAGCAATAATCATTTTTCTATGTTTTCACTAAAAACCTTAGGCTACTTTATAGAGACAAGAGTGTATCCATAGATCTTTCATTATTCATCAGATGTCTATTAAGAAATAAAACAGTGTAGTAAAGACAAGCAAACCAACGCACATGAGTAAGACACATGAACACCAGGATTTTAAGGTGGAAACCCAAATCGGGAGAAAACTACCGTTGTCGTTGTCTCTGTCTTCAATGATTATTATTAAGAAAACATTCTACAACAGTGTACTAGTGCAGACTCATACTAGTACGCAGGCTTCTACCTGGAGAAGGCTACAACCTTCTCTCGTTTACCAGCCTTTCCTGGAAGGGAGCTTCAACCCCCTGAAGATAGCACCAGTTACTACTGGTAGGATGCTTCTACTGAAGGGTTAAACCCTCAGACTCATTGCTGACCATGTTTCATTAATTTTCACACTGGATTAGTAATAATATGTGTTGCTGAGTAGTTCAGATCTATTGTAACTTACCAGGATTCATTGTAGTTCTGCCACCTGCACAAATTACCTCAGTGATTTGTAGATGTGCCTACTGTTAGGAAATGGCCTCCACATCCTCCAGAAGGGACCCCTGCTACCTATCATCATCCTTACCGTCCTTACCATCCTGCTTCGCTTCTTCGGATCACCTGTAGAAAGAGCATCGACCCCTTCTTAAACCCATGGATCCAGGACACGTTCAACGCTCATCGGGTCCCATATTTATTTCTCAGGGGAAATCAGGTCCCTCTTTAAAATTTGAATCAAACCTACGCACGCCTTTTTAAATCGGGTTTCGGCATTCCATACGCTATCCCTCCTGAGCTTAGCTCCCGGTCAATGTGACCGTCACACCGTGACCACAACCTTACCCCGTCGGGGCTACGGAGTTTGTGATGCCTCAATGCATACAACCACGAGATTCCCAATCGTCCAAATTCCGACGCTCCATTAAGCTGACAGTTGGCCTCCACTATGCCTCCGTCCTCCTGCTCTGTTGTGATGACAGCTGGCCCCCACTCATCGGGGTTTCGCGGATCGCAATTCTGACTTGCACAAAACTCTTGTCAACGAGATCCCCAATTTCCCGATGAACAAAATGTCGACGACGCCTTGATATTCGACACCTGTCCCTCAGATGGATGGTCCTGATCTTTCCAGGGTTTCGATACCTGCAAGTCCCGATGCCTGGTGTCTCGGGTCTCCGATGCACACGATCGCGTGACATGCGTCCTTCTTCAAACAGACGACTCAGATTAACTCTTGGGATTTCGAGACTTGTGTCAACGGTCCAGATGCGATCTTTATTCAGCGGCTGTGATTAAATCATGAAATCTCTCATCGTGAAATCGACATTCCTGATGTCAAGTGACTTTGTCATTTCAAATTCCCGATCCCCGATACTCTGCTGACGTCACACGAGGTTTGACACGTGTTAAATACTGCCATGTGTCACTCTGATTCGTGACTTACATGTGCCTGAAGTGTTGACTCTACCTGACACCTTTCATTCCTTGGTTGTGCCATGTGTCCCTAGCTGACATGGTCTGCTGTCATGAATTGGATCGACGGTCTAGATCACATGTTGATCTGACGGTTCAGGTTCAGTCGGGATTTCTTTCACTGCGATTTCGGGGTTTCTGTTGTAATTGTTCACGGGACTCGTGAAGCTCCGATTCCCGATTCTCCGATGAAGTAAATCAACAGTCCATATCGCATGCTTGCTTCAACGGCTGCGATCAAGTCGTGAAATCACATATCACGATTTTGGGGTTTTCGTTGTCGAATGAATTGGACATTTCAAAGTCTCGATCCCCAATTCTCTGATGGCTTATCTCCCTCGCAGCTTCTGCAGATCTGACGGCTGTCAGCAGCACTCTGCAACAATCATACGTGCCCATCCAAAACTCAACCATACACTGATTTTCTGACATGAAAGCTCTTCTTCCTCCTTTGCCTCATCATTTTCCATCAATGACAATATTTCCAACAATATCCCCCTTTGTCATTGATGGCAATACTCTTCCTCTTTCTGCAATACTCTTCCTCTATCTGCAATACTCTTCCTCGGCAATACTCTTCCTCTGTCTGTAATAATATTCCTCTTGTCTTTTTCCTCCCCCTTTGACATCAATGGCAAAGAGTGGACAAATCATACTCCCCCTGAGATCATGCTGTATCTGCTTAATAATCCTTTTCATATGATCAATGCTCCCCCTTAGCCAGAGCATTTAGAGATGGTCATCAACAACTTACAACCAATTGAGGCTTATGTACTTAATTAGACCTAATCCTCTGCATGGCAAAGACTACTCCCAGTTTTTGTCGAAGATATTCGAATGCTTCCCTGGGTAGAGGTTTAGTAAAGATATCAGCAACTTGTTCTTTGGAGGGAACATACTCCAATTTCACCTTTTGCTCAAGCACCTGTTCTCGTAAGAAGTGATATTTGATGGGAATGTGCTTGGTCTTGGAATGCATAACAAGATTCTTTGAGATACTGATGGAACTTGTATTATCACACATAATAGAGAAAGGAGATGAACATTTGATTTGAAAGTCTTGAAGGGTTTTCATCATCCAAAGAAGTTGAGTGCAACAAGATGTTGCAGCCACGTATTCTGCTTCTGCTGTAGATAAGGCAATGGAACTTTGTTTATTGCTGAACCAAGATACTAACCGGGGCCCCATGTAGAATGCACCACCACTAGTGCTTTTTCGATCATCAACACTTCCAGCCCAATCTGCATCAGTGTATTCATGAAGAGTAAGATCATCATTCCTTGGATACCATAGTCCAAAATCTTGAGTTCCTTGTAGATATTTGAATATTCTTTTCACTGCCTGAAGGTGAGACTCTCTTGGATTGGCTTGAAATCGTCCAACAATCCCAACTGCATGCATAATGTTTGGTCTTGTCCCAGTGAGATACAATAGACTTCCTATCATAGATCTATATTCTGGCTGATTCACCGTGGGAGAATCA
>ML783086.1:274517-322150 GCA_009831015.1 Picea engelmannii | reverse complement strand
CGACTGCTCCAATGGCTTCCCAGCGTCCCAAAACCCCTGTCTGGGCTCTTTTGGCACCTCAATCGGTCGAAAAATGAAGAAGTTAGGCCTCTTGGAAGTCTCCCTCTTCAAGCTTGTTGTCTCTGGTTCTACAATTCGCACCCTCCTTGAATGAACCTGGCTCACACGCTCTTTTAAGCACAAAAACCCAGCACTGGGCGCAACCGCGCCAACAATGCAAACCGTAGGATGGTTAAGGGCACGCCAGCCCCTAACTGCCTCGACACCTGGGCGTATGGCGCATGCGACCGTATGTTAAGGTAAAAGGTGCCAACGGTTATAACTGCACCAACCTCCCGCTCTGGGCATGGTCACATGGTATATTATATAGAACCACGGGCTACATGTTTGAAACCCGCGCGCAAATGTACAACCATGCATGCCACATAATATATGTTAACACAAAAACTTTGGTTTATGTATATGAATCCGCACCATATATAATACAATGGTTATATGTGTAATAAAACTATGGGTCGGGGCTAAGCCCCGACCCGACCCCCCTCCGCTTTAAACATTAAACAATGTTAAATATATTTGACACCACATAACTAACAAGACTCATGTGGCGGCATAATGGTCAGCAGAGGTTTGTCAAGGATTATATAGTGGGGGGGGTCCGGGGGTCGAACCCCGCGGACTCCCATTACATTTTACACAACAATAATAACCCAACCAACGAGGGACACATGGCGCCCATGGATTGGGCCACATGCCCTCATACCATTTGTCGTCAACAAGACACGTGTCGCTCCATGATTCACCAACATCAACCAACCATTGCTTTCCATGTCACCATCAACACGTCATCGTATGGACTGTATGGCCCTACCACGTCACCGTACGGACAGGTACAGTTAGCATCTAAAATTTTTGCCTATTTGGCTTGGCGAACAGATCGCGATATCTTCTCCATATGGACTCTGTTTGAGAAAGTAAATATACCTCCGGAATCAGGAAGACGAGACGGACACAATGGCACTATTTTCGTTGCATTCCGAGCACTTTGAAAATTGAGCAAAATTTGATCCCCTGATCACTGAGAGGGGGGGTGAATCAGTATTTGAGCAATAATAATTTTTCTTTGTTTTGACTAAAAACCTTAGGCTAATTTATAGAGACAAGAGTGCATCCAAAGATATTTCATTATTCATCAGATGTCTATTAATCAATAAAACAGTGTAGTAAAGACAAGCAAACCAATGCACATGAGTAAGACACATGAACACCAGGATTTTAAGGTGGAAACCCAATTCTCCGATGGCTTATCTCCCTCGTTGCTTCTGCATATCTGACGACTGTCGGCGGCTCTCTGCAGCAATCATACGCGCCCATCCAAAACTCAACCATACACTGATTTTATGACATGAAATCTCTTCTTCCTCCTTTGCCTCATCCTTTTCCATCAATGAAAATATTTCCAACAGGGTGATCTTGGTATTTACTCATTTGAGTGGAATAGGGATGTGGCCAAATTGAGACCTTTATGTTTGTTGGGTGGGTGTCTCGGCATAAACTTCAATGGAATCTTGTCATAATGTGTCTTTATGGCTTAACAAGTGACATTCGGGGTACTAGAATGGCAATAAAGGGTGTGATTAGACTAGGTTTGTGTGGCCTTTAACTCAGATTGGATTGGGATTCATGGTTCCTCCGACCACAAAGCTTGTCCCCGTCATATTTAATGTCTGTCATTAATGGAATTTCTCATGCTTCAGGTTCTGTACTGTTGATTCGTTAGCTCTGTATCAACCAACACTTAAACAAAACAAATGAACTATGTGTTATGGCGCAAAACTGCGCACATGGACATTATTAAATGAATTTACAAAATTTCAGAAAGAAAATGAAACTTATATCTAACTATTGTACAAGCTCCATCGGACTGGAGAGATTGTCCTTCTTCTCAGTATTGAGATAGGTAGGGCTTCAAGAGAGCACCATTCACCCATCCCGGTCATAGCACACCATCCAGTTGATCGATTTGGACTGCTCCTTATGGTCAGATCTCCGCAACTAGGAAGGGTCCCAACCAGTGCATACACAACTTGCTAGGATGCTTCTGATATCGGCTGTCGTAGAGTAACACCCTGTCCCCTTGTGTAAATACCTTGGTCTTAATGTGTTGGTCATGCAAATATTTGTGTCTTTCCTTTTCAACCAACTAATGGAAGTATGCTAGAAATATGGTTTCTTTGAGTTCTTGTAGCTCTGCAAGTCTCTGCACCACTGATTCTCCATCTGTCATACGTGTGGCTTGTGCAATATACAGACTTGGAGTGATGAAATCTGCGGGCACTATTGCCTATTTTCCATAAACAAGATGTAATGATGTGTATCTATGGAGTTTCTTCATGGTTGTCTTGTAGGTCCATAGTACCACTGGAACTCTATCATCCCAGTCCTCTCAGTTTGCGATACAGACCTTTGTTAGTCCCTTTCCAGGATTTTGTTGAAGGCTTCGACTGTCCTGTTGGCCTATGGGTGGTATGGACTGCTCTTGTGATGTTGAATCATAAAAAAAATTGTAAGTGTTTCTATAGTGCTGCTAATGAAATGAGTTCCCTGATCGTTGGTTAGGCTCCTGGGACATCCGAAGCGAGTAATGATATTTTCAAAAATAAACCTGGCAGCAGTATCCGTCGAATAGTCTTGTACCACTGCTTCTTCTTCCCAATGAGTAAGGTAGTCAGTTG
This sequence comes from Picea engelmannii, assembly GCA_009831015.1. Classification (NCBI taxonomy): domain Eukaryota; kingdom Viridiplantae; phylum Streptophyta; class Pinopsida; order Pinales; family Pinaceae; genus Picea; species Picea engelmannii. Next base: position 319,415 of record ML783086.1, on the reverse strand, counting down.
TGGAAATGATGTACCTTGTCTTCGAATGTTTAGCTGTGGGGTTGATTGGCCCAATGAAGTCAACTGCCCATTTCTCAAATGCATGTAGCGCTCTAATGGGTTGTAATGGAAGTTCATCTCGACATGAAATCTTTCCCACTCTTTGACAAACATCACATGATCTGGCATATGCTTTTGCATCTTTGAAAATTGTTTCCCACCACAGTCCTGCATGTATAACTTTCTGTGTTGTTGCCTTTCCTCCTACACGTCCTCCTGCAATTCCACTATGGCATTCCCAGAGTATATACTTCCTTTCATGATCTAGGATGCATCGTTTGAGGATGTTATCTAGTCCTAGTTTATACAATTGCCCAATGATCAACTGATAATCTGTTTCTCTCACGACCATATGGAATTTATGGGTTGCAAAATATGTTTCAGTATAGGCCCCTGTACTTAGAAAGATTTCTATGTCCTCGAGATATTTCGGTATGGCCTCGATCCTGAAAAAATATGCATCTGGGAGCTGGTCATCCACTACTCTACCACTTTCTCCTTACTCTAGTTTGGATATATGGTCGGGTCCAACATTGCATATTCCTGTCTTGGTGATGAATTCAAAGGAAAATTATTGAAATAATAGCAACCATATACAAATTCTCCCTTCCAACATAGGTTTGTTAACTAGGTATTTTAATGTTGAATGATCAATAAAGAATTTGAAATGAGACCTAACAGATAATGTCTAAATTTATGTAAAGCATAGATCATGGCTAAGCCTTCCCATTCTGTCGTTGTGTAGTTGCACTCTTCTTGTGACAACTTCCAACTTGCAAAGTAGATAGGGTGATCCATAGCTCCATCTCCAGGTTGCGTTAAGATAGCCCCTAAGGAAATTCCTGAAGCATCCACATGGATGTGAAATTCCTTCTCCCAATTTGGGAATATCATAATCAATGTTGTAATGAGTTTCTCCTTAAGTGTCTCAAATGATTTGTTACATTTGGGAGTCCATCAGAACGTTTCAGCCTTTCTCAGGAGGTTTTCCAGAGGTGCAGTAATGTTGGCATATCTTCGGATGAACCTGCAATAGTAACCTGTGTGTCCAAGTGTAGAGCATAGATATTTAACACTTGTAGGTGGTGACATATTCAAAATGACCACAACTTTAGCTGGGTCTACAAATACTCCTTCTTGGCAGACTATGTGGCCTAACAAATTTGCATGTGGCACACAGAAGATACATTTCCTGAGGTTTAATGAGATTTATAACTCTTGGCATCTTTCAAACATTAGCCTTAGTAGTGCTACATGGTCCTTAAGTAGGATATATATTGTGCAATCATCCATATAGACTTCTATGAACTTGTGAATGAAATCTCTAAAGGATTCTATCACAATCCTAGAGAAAATTGTGGGGGAATTCTTTAAACTAAATGGCATCACATTGTATGCAAAAGATCCCCATTCAGTAATGAAAGTGTTTTTTCTCTTGTCCTCTTCAGTAATCCTAATTTGATGGTATCCTGAAAATCCATCTGTAAATGAGTATGCTTCCTTCCCTGCAACCTGTTCTAGGACCTCATCGGTAAGGGGTGTTGGGAAAGGGTCATGCACACAGGAAGAGTTGAGGCTTATGTAGTCCACACAGACTCTAAAATCCTCAGTGTCTTTATTACTTTGAATGACTATCGGGATGACCCATTCTGCTTCTTCTACCGAAAAAATGAGACCTGCTTCTAACATCTTATCAATCTCCTTCTTGAATTTATCTTTTACTCTTGGGTTAAGATGGTATGGCCTATGTCTGACAGGATTGGATCTTGGTTTTAACTCAATCTTCATTTCTCCCAAAAATCCTTTGATTCCCTTCAATTCTGAAAAAGTCTTTGGGAACAAATCTTCGTATTCCCATAGTAAACTCTGTATTTCCTTACTAGTTTGGTCATCCTAGTAATCTCGCACCAAATCTATTTTGGGTTTCTCTTCGGTCCCTATGTTAAGTTTATGCAATTTCAAAGGGTGATTGTTGGAACTATCGGTCTGGCTAGGTATGGTGTTTTGGATTTCTATGTTCCCCTTGGTCTCTTTGATGGCTAGGTTTCTCAGTTCTTCTAATTCGTCTAAGATTTCTGAAGCTTTGCTATTTTGATAGCATTCTATAGGCTTTTCAATCAAGGGTAAGTGGAGTTTACTCTGAATTTCTTGAGCATGCTTGGGACACACTACAAAGTCTGATCTATTATCACTATTAGCTGTAAAACGAAGTTCTTTAATATTTTGTAGGACTAGTTCAAGCTCGGGGTACTTACTTGTGAATGCAAAGTCTTTACAAAATTGAGTTGCCAATATCTGCCAATCTGGTTTCCTCGTGTATAAACTAAGATTTCGAGATTGGTCCTAGAGAATGGGGGAATACCTGAACCCAAAAGTGAGAGGGTATCTCCACATCCTTCCACGATGCCACACATTGTTGAATGTATATCCTAGGGTCTGATTCTTCATTGAACAGTTGCACAACATGGAGATCTGTCTGCATTTCTGATTCTAACTGCTCCCTCTTCCAAAACCTATACTTGAGAGCTTGCTTCACCTCGTCCCAAGTTCTGAGTGTGGCTTTATGAGTAGCCCACCATATGGTAGGGTTGTTCTAGAAATCTATATCTAGTACCGAGATTCTTTGATATTCTCCCACGGTTTCTTCCATATTCTGCAAAAAATTGTCTAGATCTGAGGTGCCATCGTATACTGGGTGTTCTCTGACTTCGATCCCAACCCATCTATTCATTCTAATAGTTTCACATCTTCTTGAGAATCTTTCATGCAAACCTTGTTTCCAACTATCAAAATCCAGTTCTGAATATTTTTCTGCTGACTGTATACTTCACCAGCTTACTGATCCATCCACAGTAGGGTTTATATAATCATTTCTTGTCCCAGTTGTTACAGTGTACAACTGGTCTAAGTCTTCTCCTTCCATATTATTTTCTGTTGGTTCTGTGTACCTGGGTCCTACATATGGATCCAAAGTTTGAACTACCTTGATTCCCTCATCTTCAAAAGTCATGGTATCTTTCTTTAAGCCAATTACTTCATAATTGGCGTAGGCCTAATCGATGCCAAGTAGCATAGGGTAGAGGTCCTTATCTCCCATGATCTCAATGACTTCAAAGTTAGCCACTATTTTTACTCCTTCTACATCGATTTCCATGTTCTCCAGTCTTCCTATGGGAAAGATACAGTATTGGTTTTCCATTCTTAACTAAATTGGGGAATATATCAGTCTCGGTTTGCCTAACGCTTCCCAGGTCTTCTTGGGTAGAATGTTCACATCTGACCCTAGGTCCAACATGACATCCTTAATTTCAAAGTCATCTAACTGGGCTACCATTCATAATTCTTTTCCAGTTCTTACTTTTTGTCATTGAACTCTCTGAGTACTCTTCTTAGGAAGTTTAGCCAAAATCCTTTCTTCTTAGGTTTCTTCATTCCCTAAGACTAGGTACAACGCATTGCACAACTTCTCTGTCAGTTGATCATTTCCAAAATGTCAGAGAATAATTGAATCCAGAGGTCAATTGTGTTTTGAGGTTTCTCAGGTTGTCTTGGTATGCCTACAGGGTTTCTGGGTGCAGGGGGTGAAGCAGGGACTTGTTCCACCTTAGGGTATACAACTGGTTGAGGGGGGTTCTCTTACATTTCATGATTATGAATATTCTAGAATAATTGTATGGAATCTTTAAAGAATATTTTTTTCTTTAGGGGTTCATACCTGTCTTCTTTAGGTGTTGCTTTCTGAATCCGAGGTAGAGTATCAGCATCAGCTCCTGTCTTCGCTCCTCCTCGAGTGATGATGTTAAGGTTTGGAAATTGTCCCTTAGAAATTCTCTTGATCTATGAATTGATAATGTTAGTTTCTCTTTTTCGTACTCTATCTTCCCACTTTGCAATTAGCTCTAGGCAGTCTTCAGTTGCATGTTCATTGGTTATGCAGTGAGAGCACCATGGTCGCCTTGGATGAGGGAAATCTCTAGCCAAGTGACCCTGTTCATCAGAGTTGTAACATCTGCTCGGTCCTCTTCCTCTAGTTCTTCCTCCTATGAAATCTCCTCCAACTCCACCTCCTCGACCTCGTCGTGGTCCCTAAGGGTTTTCATTTACCCTGAATGTTGTTTGGTCTATCCTGTTCGCAAGATAATCCAACGCTCTACATTGATTGGTAGTATGCATGGTGGATGCGTAGAACTCACAATGTGTTGTGTTTGGTACTATCGAATATTTATGCATTATGGGGCACTTTCTTGGTCCATGCCTATGGATTCGGAAGATCTCACAATATTCCGTCGTTGGTGCTACTTGGCCTCCTGGGAAAGCATGATATGGGGTGGGATGATGAAATGGTGGGTTCATCGATACTTGTGCAACTCCCCCCATGGGTCCTAGTGGGGTTACCATTATATTTTGAGGAGGTCCCAACCCCCTTACTCATGGAAATTTGTTCGCCAAATGACCTTCTGTATAGCATCCAGTGCACCAAATCTATGGTCGTCATGTTCTCAGTATCATTAGATCTTGAATCTTTTCAGTAAGTGCTGATATATTCCCTTATAGTTGTGCTAGATTCACATATACTAGGGGTCGGGTTACTCTCAAACTCCCAAGGTATCTCACCATGGCTTCAATATTCATATATTGTTCCAAGGAATCTATTAACATGGATATTTGTTGTTGCGTTAGCGGAATTTGAGTCATGGGTAACAGTCCCTGAATGTACCATTACCTTTGATGTTCTTCATGGATTGGATGTTCCAACCTCCCTATGACATATTTGAACTTCTGGATGTACTCCCAGGTTGATTATCCTTCCCTCTGCTAGATCTCTTGCAACTCAGACATAGCCTATTGTTCTCACTGAGGCAGTTTGAACTCTGCTATGAACCTCATCCGTACTTGGCCAAGTGTGAACACTTGACCTTGCATCCCTGACACTCCTGGTTCAATGATATTCATGTACCACTTGAGAGCTTGACCTCTCAAGGTAGTCTGGAACTCAACCAACTTATTTTCATCCAGAGTCCCTCTGGATCTCTAGATTGCTTCGCACAAGAACCAATGTTGTTCAACGTCTTCGTCTCCCTTACCCCAAAATTCAGGGTATCGGGCAATCAAACCTCCCGCATGGCTGGCCATTTTTTATCTTATTGTTCATATCAATATGAACCCCAACGTTCCTTCTTGCGATCTACCAGGGGATCCCAATATCCTCCCTATACTCGCACTTCCTGGTTGTGACTGGTTAGCTAATTGTACTGGAACAAAACCTGCACGAGAAGGTAGTGTCAAACTTATTGATTTTATAGAAGGCACTTGGGGTATGGGTGATTTGGGGCTGGTGCCACTAGCTTCGGGGAAATTTTCTATGATCTGGGGGGTTTCGTTAGCTTCCACTGGGACGATCTCTTCGGTCGGATCCTTAATCTCTCCTATTATCAGGGTTGAATATTCTCTTTCTCCTCCAATATTTGTGTCGGCTTCCTCCTCTCTTACATCTGCTCTTTTTCCTTCTTGTCCTACCTCTTGGAGACTTCTTTCTCTCTTTGCTTCTCTCTCTTTTTATATTTGACTATCCAGTCGTTCCTTTCTTCTCATCCTCTGCAACTCTTCCATCTATCTTTCCTCGATTTCCCCCGATCCTTCTTCTTTCCTCAACTTTTTAGATTGTCGTGTGGCTTTATTGATCTTACCACACCACCATTTCTCAACTATGGTGGCTCTCTTCAAGGCTCACTCATCTCTCGAATCATTTTCTTGTTGTTTCCCCCCCATTTGTCAAAGAACCCTTCCCATTTATCATGCCATAACTATCACCCCATCTCACCCTGCCCCAAGTGAGGGTGTTTACACTGCCATATCGGTCGGGGACATAATAAAAATCCCTTCCTCCACCAAGAAATCCTTAATCCATAGGGGGATCTCTCTTAATAGTCTTCTCCTTGCACCTTTCTTAAAATTTTCCTCTACCCGCGAGAAAGACTGGTGGTTCTCAGCTGCAAATTTGATTATGTATCCTTCTATCGTGGTGCTAACCTAGAAATCCACAACTCATGTGACTAAGCAATCCAGCCTATGGAGTGCTTCTAACTTGTCGGTATCCCATGTGCAAATCTTCTTGAACTGTCCCTGAAACTTTGGATCTTCTTGGAGTCTCTTGATCTAGTGAAAAAATTATTCTGGGAATTTAACCCAGAAAATCTCATACTGGTCACTTGATCTTTCTGAGTAAAAGATTACTTCCCTAGTAGTTCCCATTGATTTTATTCATAGGTATGCTTCTTTCCATATGAAGGCGTCATAGTTTCTTTCCCACCATTGATCGATGCCAGATCTATGGATCGGCGGTAGCATTGTTCCTACAGTTTCCATTTTAATACAGGTCCCGTAAACAAAACCATTTTGTTGGCGCGAATTTGATTAGACCAGGGTCCTTCTCGGGTTACCAACAAAAGGTATCATGTATTCTAGAGAACTGGAACTTTCATCTCCTCCGAAGAGAAGAAGTCTCACCCGAAGTGCTGCTAAGATAGATAGATAGGGAAGGGTAGGGAAAATACTAAAGAGGATCCATAGATCATTTGAAACTCATTCATGTTCTTGTGCAAGAGACAACATCAAATCTAAAACATCTAACCGCAATAATTGAACCTACTTACGTTATGAACAATGATTAAACATAGAACCATCAAACAAAACTCATAAACCATAAAGGAACAATGTAATGCATAGGTAAACATACAAAGACACATCATATTTTGAAAATTTGGTTCTCCTTCATATTACCTCCAGGATCTCTTCTCCATTACAGACTCAGAGTTACTTAGAAAGGTTCAGTACAGACTCTGGCTTGTCTCTTCTCGACTTACAGCAAGTTTCAACAACTAATCCAAAAACCTTGGGTGACTCTGATAAACATGAATCAACCCAACTCTAACCCAACCAATGAACTGAACGAACAACAACAACAACACCAACCCTTTTACAATTATATTCAGCCCTATATATAGCTAGGTTGTGTCTTCCTTCTCGACTTATGTGATTCCTTGTTCTGTTGCAGTCGGTTGTTTCTTAACTGGCGTTGCACTGGCTTTTGCAACTAATTTTTTGTTACTCTTTCTTCCATCTTTTGATGAAGCTTGCGCGACTCATGCTTAATCAAAACTTGCGCAATTATTACCCAAAAACGAAGGGCCCAACATTAGCACATATTTTTGATATAAAGGGTGTTTTTCCCTTAGGAAATAACCCCCTAGTGAACAAATGCAGAAAAGGTTCATAGCACAACCCACTTTCAGCTCTTATCCTAAGTTTTTTGATGGTTGGGAAGCCTTGGTGCATTGTTCTAGGGATAGTGCAGATCTCAGTGCCTGATATCTATGTGCTCAGATCTACGGTCTGCGTTCCATATCGGACCCCCCCAACCTTCTTCCTTTAATGGGGGGGGGGTGTCAGAGTAGGTGGTGTTTTGGCGCGCCCTCCCCACTATCGTGTCACCTCCTCATAAACTCATACCCCCCTTTCTTTACCGCTTTCCACCTAATCCCCCCTCCGAGATAACCACCAGAATGCCTCCGCTTATCACCCTCACTCCCTCCGACACCCGTCCTCCACTCACATCACCCGTGCGTCGGTCCCCTTTCCACTGTCACATCTCTCCGTCTCACCTCTTGACATGTGTCCCTCACTCACACTCCATGTCATATCCACTATGTTGTTGTTTCCCCTTGACCTTCCATTCCACTCTACCATTGCATCCTTTCCCTTTGCCACATAACCCCTATGCATTTACACCTTATCTCTCACATACTGGTGCCCACGCATTCCTAGTCACTGCTCCGCCACTGCATCCATCCACATGGTTGTAATTAACTCACTGTTATGTTCCGATTTTCTCCAATCATCTCACTAGATTCACATCGTCAGCGTCCATGGTTTCCTTCCAGTGTTCCCTGTAAGTGTTCAAGCAAAGATCCAAGTGGAAAAATTTTAGAGTGCAACCAACATGTTTTCCGGGCGCAGAGTTGACTTGGGCTCCATACTAATCCTGATGTAGGTAGTTAATGAAAGAGAAGGAGGTGGTTGAGATATCATCTCCTTCCATAAATGGAAATCCAGAAAGGACTAGAAAATCTGAGCTCGCGTCTGACAGAGAGTTGCATGTGCAGTCTAACAAAGAAGGTTCAGACGTAAGTTCTCACATTTGACAGAATATTGCATGCACAGTCTGTCGAGAAGACTCAAACGTAAAGATTTGAATGCATGTTTCAATTTCTCTGAGGGTAGTTGTAGTCAGTCTGATTATATGTAGGCATTTTTTATATTTTGTTATGGTCGATGGTTGAGCTAAGCTCCTGCATTGTAAACTTTTGATGAAGCTACTGGTTTTCTGGTTATGTAACTTGATTTGAGACTTCTTGTTTAATGTAAACCAACTTTCTCCTTCATCTTATTTGCCTCTAATACTGAAGTTCCCATGATTTAAGGATTCACATGGATTGTTACAAATGTGTTGTGATGTATGTTTGATTACAGTCCTATTTTAACTTTCTTCAGTTCCTGAAACTTTGAATCCAAAGAGGATCTTGTGTTTCAAGTTTTTCCTCCTTAGGATGCTGGAAGACCTGATGTCCATAACAGACCTCTACATTCTCATTACCATTTCTTCCTCGTACTCACCTTTACTACAAATTACTTACTGAAGTTGATCAAGACTTCAACTACTTGTGCATGATGGTCTAGTTTTTTGAGTTAAAACGATATTATCTTGTTTCTTCACCTATTTGACCTCTTTAAAATTATTCATTGTGACATATAAACCGATGGGTACTGGGATTAACTTCAATGCAATCTGAAGGTGACTTCTAGTGCTAACATTTCCTGGTGCCATTGATGGGGAACGAATTGAAGACATTTCCATAGGATTGAATGACAAAGCTTACTGATTTTGAAGTTGCATCAGAACTCAGTACATCAAAGATTGCAACCTTCACCTGGTGACTCCATTATCTTGAATCCACTGTTTCAGTTGTGGCTTCTAGAGGCAGACAGACAAAGTCTACTCCACAGCTACCTCTAGCAATGCCTGAAGCTAACCTAGAGAAAATTATTGGAAAGGGAAAGGCCCCTCGAGAAGGAGCTTCAACTGCTATACCTGGTGACTCTGGTGATTTTCCTAATCCCTCTTTGCAAACTTCAGTAGCTTCTTCTCATTCTCCTGTTATACCATCTGTTGGAGTTTCCATAAATTTAAATTTTGGGAGTCTTCCTGATTTTTTCTCCCCTCCTAATCTTGGTTTACAAGGAGAAATCTTTGACACCCTTGTTTCCCCTGAATTTGTACAATGGTTTAAACACAGAACCTCAGAAGACTTTCCCACTCCGGGCTTTACCACTCCTCCTCCTATTAAAGTTTTCGCATTTACAGAAGGGGAAACCTATGTTCCCTCAAGCCCTGTAGCCTCTTCTCCAAATCCTCAGTTGTCTCCTCTTTCTCCCAGAAACACACTCCCAGTCTCACACGTCTGAACTCTATCTCCTCCTAGTTCTCCTCCACTTCTCATTCCATTGGCAGGTGCTAATCCCCCTAGGAACAAAATGGATGCCATAGTGGTTGCTAGATATGTCCCTCTTGTCTTTCATCAGCCTCTAAATGATTTCCCAGTTGGTGGCTACCTTAAGAAGTTTCCTAATTTCATTGGTGAGGGAGACATAACTACAGAGGAGCACCTTGCAACCGTTTATAGTTATGCAGACAATTATGTCATTGTAGATGAAGATGTATGGATGAGAATTTTTGTTCATAGCCTTGATGGTGAGGCTAGGAACTGGTTTAGGGCCTTGGATCTTGGATCTATTGATGGGATTGAATCCCTAGATGATGCATTCTTAAGACATTGGGGAGATAAAATATATTTTCTTTACTATATTACAGAGTTTGGATCACTAAAGAAAGGAGAAGGGGAATATGTTTCTGACTTTTCCAAGAGGTTTAATAAAATGTATAATAATATTCCTGTTGAGATTAAACCTATAGAAACCTCAGCCAAAATTACTTATTCTAGCGCTTTTGACCTTGATTTTTGCCTCCTATTAAGAGAAACAAGAGCCACTTCCTTAGCTCATATGCAAGATGCAGCCCTGGAAGTGGAGTCCAATGTATTGGCAGTTGACAAACTAAGGAGTAAAGATGATAGAGACAGAGGAAAGAGGAGGTCTAAGGCTTCGACCTCTAGTTCCTCTGCCGCCCCCCCTCAAATGGATGATGTACCCAAGTTACTAAAATTGCTTTCTACTAGAATGGAAAGGTTGGAATTGGAAGGAAAGCAGAGATACAGGAATCCCCCTAATGTTGAAAATAGGGGTAACTTCAGAAGACCAAATAACACCCCCCATATTATCCAAAGAGATCAAAGAGGTAGGGATAGGTATGATAAGAGGATACAGGTCCCTCTCCAAAATAACCTTGTTACTACTGAAGAGGGAGAGGATGAAGAGGTTGATCCTGAAATTCATTTTCTTGGAGACACCTCCTCATTTCCCCATTTATCCAATCTGCATACGAGGAGTCTCTTATGGACAGCCAGCTAAATGAGATGAGTAAGGGGGAGAATACCAATAGCATTCCAAATAATTATAACCTTAGGTACAAAAGGAAAGAAGGGAATTCTAACATTCATGAGCAGCCTACCAGAGTAGAAAATCCTGCTAAAGATGTAGCAGACAACAACAAAGGTAAGAAAGAACAAAACCCCCCACCAGTGGTCAAAATCCCTATCCTAGAAGTGAAGGAGATTCTAAAAAACCCCTCCTATTTTAATTTTGAGCGTGAAATTCAAAAAATTAGAATCCTTGTACCCCTTTCAGAGCTAGTCAAGCATGAAGATTTCAAAAAGTGCCTCTCTAAATTGTTGAAGCCCGAGCCTTCATCTCATTCCATTAATTCAGTGAATATTCAAGATTAAAATCCAACAATCATCTTAGGTTTTTTGGTAGAAGATAGATATGATTCATCCCCTCCCTTCTATACCTCACTAAACATACATGACAAGGTGTTGCATAACTGTTTGATGGACTTGGGAGCATCTCATAATCTCATGCACAAAACTATCATGGATGAACTTTGATTAGAAATCACAAAGACTTTCCATGCCTCATATTCCTTTGACTCTAGAAAAGTGAAATGTCTTGGGGTCATTAAGGATATGGCTGTGGCCTTGTTTCAGTTGCCCATGAAAAGTGTGGTCACAGATATCGTGGTGGCCGATGTTCCCCCCAAGTTTGGCATGCTCTTGTCAAGATCTTTTGTTGTATCCTTTTCACCACTATAATGAGAAAAAGAGGGACACTTGCAAGTCTAGGTGGGTCAGATGAACATGATATAAGCTAGTGTGTGAGTCAAATGACTCAATCACATGAAATAAACAAACAATTAAGATAATAACAACTAAAGAAACAAAACTACAATGCATAAGGAAATTAGAACCAAAATTAATCAAACAATTAACCAATATTCATGCCACCAATGGATAGATTGTATTAGTGGGAAAAAACCAAGGAAAAATGGGGACTTATGGATCACCTCTTCCTCCAAGGGAGGGATCTTGAGTCCCCTATGTGAGAGCTCTTATTACAAATGGAAAACTAGAAAGGAAATGGTGAATAAATCCAAGCTTATTCCCTCAAGAGGTGAGGTGAATAGATTAATGAGATGATGTTAGTATGCTCCAAGAAGGAAAGAGTTTCCTTGTAGGAGAATAGAGGTAGCATAAAAATACAATGAGATTCTTGAATTCATAGTGCACCCATGGCCTCTTTTTATAGAAAATATTTTAGGAATTATCCAACCGGTCTTTAGTGTGAACAAGGGGCCCTTTAGGGCACCCTTAGGTCTTTGACCAGCCCCCCACTCAGATTCAGCTCGGATTTGAGGGTCAAATTGACTTGGGAGATGAACCAAAAGTGGGTGAGGGGATGACAAGAGCCATAAATGCAGCGTTCTCAGGAGTGTGTGGACTTTATCGTACACAGACGTGCCTCGGGCGCATGTGCGCTTTTCTAACGTTTCTGACCTATGCATGTGCACACGCTTCTTGTAGTTCTTCTGTGCATGTTAATTTTTTAACCAATTGTATAGTTTGTGCCTTTTGGAAATGCATTTTTGAAGATGTGGGTGAACTAATAGGTGTTTGGATATGCTGGATTCCTGTAACCATTTGCAGACGAAATTTTAGTGATAACATATGCCCCCTGATGTATGAGGTTAGGAGCATACGTATAGTCAAAATACATCAATGTTTCTTGTACTGAGAGTACCATTGTAAGAAAGAGTGTTGATAGTAACTGCAAGAGTGATCCGACGGAAGGAGAGGGGAAACTGTGGGACCCAAACCTTTCTCTAGGTGTGGAAAAATAAAATCTATGTACAAACGAGGTGGGCATGCCCCATGCTCATTCCATGTAACTCAAAAAATGTAAGACAGTAATTGAAGCTGGATGCTGATGTAGATAACTGCAGCGCCCTCCAGGGCGGTTTGATAATGGAAGATGACAATTTTGATGGTGAACATACTCTGAAAAGAGGCGATGACACCGGTAAGAAGTGTCGATGACTCGCAAGCATTGATGGCACAACAAATTTCATAGGTCTTCAGATAATATAAAACAACTACAATAGTCACAAAGTAAGACACATTGTAACATGAGATTGTGTTGAAGTCAAATGATATGGGGGTCAACGGAAACAAGGAGAAATGATGGTTCTCCCTGTGTCGCCCGGGACTCCTCATTGTAAAGGTAATGAGAGTCAATATACTGTCACCCTTCTGGAAACTATGCTGATGTTGATAGAAAGGGAGACGTGACTCCAAGAAGCAAAAGGGATTCATGAAATCCACTGAATGAGATTAGGAACTGATGAGGAACATGGACGAAGTTAAGATGTGATGAGACTCAAGACTTCCCTTCTTTGTGAATATATGTGAAGTATGAGTGGCAACAACCATGAAACTAGATCTAGCATCAAGGGGACGACTAGACGTAGGTTTAAATTGTAACAAAGGCGTGAAAAAGTGGACAAAATCAGAAATTGGGGGTACATGGATTGTGGGATACTTGGGTTTTATGGACAATGTCAACAAGAGTAGAATGTAAAGGAATTACCCAACCAAGGGAAACAGGGGTTTCTTTTCTGGAAAAGGAAGGTCACTAAAGGTGACAACAAAAAGCTATGTAAATGATGGAAACAAAGGCTTTGTACAATTACCCAATGAATAAAGAATAATTTGGGATAAGCGTGCAGATATAGAAATGGGTGCCCCAGTGTGAGATGGGTTGGCCTGTGAGGGCGCAAGTTGTGTGGAGAACTGGTGGAGGGTGGGGGCCCCATAGGTGGGTTTCTGTATGAGGTAAATGAATGGAGGGAAATTTGCAGATGGGAAAAATGACTGTGGATGAAATGGAGGGTTAATGATACTTCCAAGGTGCAATCAAATGATAACCATGAGGAGATACCCTGGGATTCCATTGGGAAAGCTAGAAAAATGAGGAGGAGTATGTGGTTGATTCTCAAACATGCGTAAGACTATCAAGACTCCCATCCCTAGGGGGTGAAAGCAAAATGAGTGTCAAAGTGCCAAAGGGGACTATGAATGGGACAACTCATGTGGGGGATAGTGCTACTGGGTGACAGTACTTGAGATGAAACGAAGGTGATAGTATTGCAGAGCTGGATGTGAGGATCCTACAGGAAAATTTTGGAGGGTGTGACTGGGAGATGAAATTGGTATTTAGAGGGAATGACTACATGCCAGTGTCGAGTATTTACCTGAAGGGGCTATGTTGGAGTGTGATGACCAAGTACCTGCACACATGAAAATTGAATACCCGACATGAACAATATCTTAAGATAAATAACATATAACATTTATTCGATAATTTTGAACATGAGCATGCGTACCTGGGTGTGATGTGAGAAAAATGCTCCCTCGGGGCTGAGGATGGATGGTGACCCAAGGACTGTGACTGTGTAGGTGGAAGGATCCTGACCCCATGGCTAAAGACTGATTAGAGAACGTATGCTCTGAGCTCTTGTGATTGTGCATGGAAGTTTGGAAAAAGGGACTATATATAGTTGTAGGGCCCACAATTCCACCTCATTTGTACCTGCTGCCATAGTGAGTTGACGAGAGGTTTGTAGAAGAGATTTGGATAGTACGGGATTTCGAGCCAACCGATCCAGGATTTGCGAGAGCCAGGTCAGTGGTCCCATCCTCCTACATAGTATTTTGGGTTTATTTTTGGGCAGGGGTGTACAAATGGTTGTAATAGTGGATTTTGTGAGGGTGGGCCCCCAAGTGCGCGGGCAATCCACGAATACCTGTGCATAGAGGTGTGGATGTAATGAGGATAACCGTGCATGGGGTTGCATGAGTGAGGAAGAAAGGTGTGCATTTGATGTGTGCCTATTCAAAGTATATATGTGCACTTGTGCGCAACTGTGTGACGAACAGGTGCACCTGAATTTGCGCCTGTGGGTGTGACAGATGTGCATTGATGCACATCTGTTTCTTCAACAGTTGCACATTGATGCACATTTGTTTCTTCAACAACTGCACATTGATGCACAACTATGTGAAGAAAAGGTGTGCATATGTGCGTTCCTATGGGGGGTGACAATCGCGCACATGAGGCAAAGCTGGGGGGTTTGAAAACAACTTGTCTTTTTTGAAGTTTTTAATTTTATGAATTGTGATGGAAGATCAAGTGTTGTCTTGTGTACAGGATTAGTACAGGATGCTAGTCAACTAGAGGGAGAGGGATTGGGTGCACCTTAGGGAGGCGGTGAGATATGAGCCAGGTGTTCGGGGACCTTTGGCATCATGTGGGCTGATAAAGTTCTTCGACTTCCCACTACTATGGGATCAGGAGTACCTATTGCAATTTCTAATATCTATGTGGAGCACTGAGCTGCAGTGCTTCATTCTACGACGAAGGATGTCTATTTCTTGACCAGGCTCCCTTTTCGTGGGAGGGCCCTACTTGTTGATCCCTAGTTGCCAAGGGATGCACACTTGGCAGACCTGGCATGGACTTACTGTTCAGAGGAGGACTTTATGTCAGGCTCGGTTGTTCGGATTGAGGTGATGAATGCACTCATGCATCATTGCATTGCAACGATGATTGTGAGGATCTACGGATCCTTATCTACTCAGCAGATCAATGGTGGTCATCTAAGGATCATGCAAAGAGAATTGGGTGGAGAATTTTTTTTCTGGGACTTGATGTTTCACACCAAGATGATGGGGAAGCTTAATTGGTGTTGGGCTACCGACTCAGGTGATTTTTCCTTTGGTTCGATCTTGGTGGTGTGGTTCTTGGAGAGGGTGCCAATGTTGCACCCTAGAGTTTTGTTGATGGTGGTTGATGCACGGGATCCATGCCTGATGCGGTGGGCATCTATTTTGATATGACATGGAGGTGGGGAGGGAGGCCATTATTTTACGGTTGATATGGTATGTGTGTGGCACCAGATGCCACAAATTATATTGCGGTACCCGTATGGTGGGATGGACTACCGCTAGGACCCATATATGGTTTTACCTCATGGAGAGGATTGGGACCATAGAAGTATGTTGATGTTTTTTTATGTTTTGTGATTTTGATAGTATAGCATATGTTTTATGTATGGATGGATGTTGATGATATCATTTGTTTTTTGTGTGTATTGATGTGGGGCCACAAGGGTGAGAGGTGGAATTGGTTCAAGCGTTGACTCATCAAGGGCCCATGAGACCGCGACGGGTAGGAGAGAGACGTTGGATGGATGAGGTTGGTGAGAGGCCATTTGATGATGTGAGATATGGTAGGAGATGCATATTTGATGACCCCAATGTGGGGCCATCACATGCTCCTCTGGTAGAGGCCAAAGGGGTGTTAGAGGAATTCTATCACCAATTGGAGGCGGTGCTATAGGGGGTGCCCGAGGGCATGTGGAATCAGATCTAGGACGAGGGAGTCTTGGAGTAGTGCATGGGCCTTCCAGCAGAGTTTTTTACTCTGATATTCATAGCAGCTGTAGCGAGGGAAGCTATGACTAGGCGACTTCCCCCAGGACTAGGAGGACCCCAGCTGGCGACACATCTCCTCTAGATAGAGGACCTAGTGGTGGTGATCTAGAGGCACCATGAGTGCTCTAGATGTATATTTGTTTTATTTATATATTCCTGTGAGCCCATTTTTGTATAGGGTATTGTGACACCTATTTTGTACCTATATGGATGAGGGGGCTCACCTGCCTATGGGCGATGTACATTTTGTACCATTTTGTAAACATTTGATGATACATTGATCATTGTATATATATATGGATATACATGTTTATGATCTCTGTGATGTTCATATTTGATGATGTTTTGTGATGATTTTGATGATGTATAATCTATATGCTATGACAGACTTTTGATGATTTATGTATGTATTATGGTGTCTTGATGTGATAAAGGCCAATATAACACTAGGTTAGCCATATTATCTACTATTTGATTGAATTTTCATGGAATATGTGAAAATGTAATTGAATCAAAATGTCGAGATAAGAGTCTAACGTGCAGGTATTTGTGGAAGAGGCAAGGATCATAGACACGATACACATTGTTGAGTTGCAGGATGACAATATGGGAATCTAATAAGATGCTAAGGTGATGAATATGGCAGTGACTGGCCTCGGTAAGGAGGCCAATGATGGCTATCTATTCTTCTTGATTGTTGGTTTCTAAGCCCAAACTCATGCCGCTGGAGTGGAGCAGTTCATGTGAGGGGGTATAGAGGGCCCAAGTTGTCGAAGCGAGATTTTGTGTCCATCGACTAACTCCATCAGTGTAACTGATGTGGTATGTTGATGGAGGAGACATTTGTCAATAAGATGAATGGAATATCATATATAAGGCATCGAGGGGAAAAAGAAGACTAAAAACTCTATAAATGTGTAAAAAAATAAAATCCTTGTGTAGAATGACTACACTTAGGTGTAAAATTTATTTAAGTACAACCCGTTGACAGGTTCTTTGAGAGGGAAGCCTTCTGGAGAGGCTAGGATGTATGCGCCTTTGGTGAGGCAGTGTTGGATGATGTAGGGTCCATGCCATAATGACTCAAACTTTCCATGACCAAGGGTATCATGAGAAATATTGTAGGCAAGGACGAGGTCTCCTTTGTTAAATGAGCGATAGAGTGCCACTTTTAAATAATCAAAAGAGGTTTGGGCATGTGAATCCCATTGAAATGGGATATCATGATGTAGTAGGTGAAGGAAACAGTGCTTGTGAGTGGCGTAATCTGGAACAAAGCGTCGTAAAAAGTTGGCTTTGCATTGTAGGCTCTACAGTTGGTGAAAATTCCGAGGTGGTGGAATTTTTGTGATGGCTTGGACCATGAAGGGGTCCATTGTGATGTCATGTTGGGAAATGATGAACCCAAGGAGGTGTCCAGCGGTGATGCAGAATAAACACTTGAGGGGGTTCAATTGGATATTGTACTGTCAACATCGTTGAAAGACGACCCGTAAATCGTCTAGATGTTGAGTGTGTTTCTTGGATAGAGTGGTGAGGTCATACAAGTAAGCGAGGATGATGCAAGTGAGATAATGAAAAACATAATTCATGGCTCGTTGGAATGTTGCATCGAAATTCTTGAGTCCAAAAGGCATGAAACGATATGCAAAAGTACCCCATGGGGTGGTGAATGTGATCTTATACTGATCTTCTAGGTGAATCTAGATTTGATTGTAGCCAGAGAACCCATCCATGAAGTTCAAGGCCTAGTGGCCAGTACAATCATTGATAATTTGTTCGATGAAAGGTGTAGGGAAGTTGTCTTTGGGACAAGCGTGATTTAGATCGCACAAGTCAGTGAAGACGTGAATAGTTCCCGATTTTTTGTTGATAGGAACGAGGTTGGAAACCCATGATGCGTAAGAGATGGGGTATATGAACCCTGTAGCGCATAATTTGTCAATTGTGGCTTTGATAGTCACTTCTTTGGATGGGTGTAGTGGGCATTTCTTTTTTTGTACAGGGGTGATAGTTGGCCAGGTGTCGATGTGATGATCGACAGTAGAAGGATCGAGGTCGGGCATCTCTGTATATGACCAAGAAAAAATGTCTCGGTATTCCTGAAAGAGAGATTTATAAGCTGTGAGTTCCTCAGGGGAGCATGCAGTGCCAATGGTGATTTCTTTACAATTACAGGTTTGATGGAAATATCAATTGTTGGCCATGTTGCCTTCCTCAAAATCATCGGGGGCCGAGATAGTGTTATTGAACCAATCTATATGACTAGATGGAATGAAATACTTTTTTTCGATTGTGCATATGGAGGCTTGAATAGGAGGTTCAAAGGCTTCCTGTGAGATAAAGAGTGCTCTATGATGGATCGAATTCCATGAGCAATCAATTGTAGTTAGTTCTTCTAGGATATCTTCGTCACAATGGAAAGTGCGACAATATACGGGATCCAAGGAAGTAACATTGGTGACTGTCACCGTGTGATTGTCATCAGCTGGTGAAGACGTCAAGGGGGTATCACAAGGATGGTGTGATGGCATGCTTGACATAAACCAGATGTTCATACACTATGGGTTGTGAACCATGGGCGGGAGTAATATTTCCTGAGGGAAATGAACCAGAGAGTTGGGAGGATTTGGGGGTAAATCCTCAGACAATCTATCCATGAACCAGGGAGGGGTAGGAAGTGTTGCAGGTTAAGGGGAGATGATGTGAACTTTGTCTCGAGAGGGAGTAGGGGGAATCACTTGTATCACCGGAAGTGGGGTGGTTGGGGGATTTTGAATAAGGGCCATTTGACGATGTCTGTATTCAATGATCATGGGACACTGGTATGTGAAATGATCAAGTGAGTCAGAGAGAGAGAAAGGACATATCATATGTTCATTGACTGAGGTCGTGACGTAATGGATGTCAGGGACTTGGGTACTTGATGATGTGGGTGGAGAGGAGTCTTGCTAAAAGCTCTGGCATACTGTTGTGAACGTCTGTCGAAACTGAGGTAGCGCAGGGAAATGGTGGGTGTAATGGACATACTCTGAACAAATTGCACATGCAAATCTAGTTCGCAGCCCTTTACTGTATGTAGTAGGGTACACAATGGAAGTATTGGGTGTGTTTGGTGAAGTGATGAGTGGTGTGGTCACTCGAGGGAGTTGGATAAAATTGTGTAACTCGAGGAGACAGAGACATCTATTTATGGGGTGTCCTTCTTTCTTGCATAGGGAGGAAGGGGGTTGAACTCAGGGAGGAAGTGGAGTAGTGGGCTCTTTCTTCCTCCATCTACTCCCAGCCGTCGTGGTGGTGCTGGAAAGTGGGGGTGAGGAGGTTGTGGTAGGAGTGAGTATGGGGATCTGCATTTGGACTCCCTCTGTTTGGGGAGGGAGGGATGGTTGAGGGACCATAGCAGGTGGGTGTAGATACCATACTGAAATGGAAAGCACCATGTTTGGGAGGGTAAGCATTGCGGCTACTTTAAAATCTTGTATGCCTGGTGGAGGGTGGAAGAAGGGGATTTGAATAATGGCTTGGGAGATTGTCTCCCAAATTGGTATTTGACCCTGGGGGAGGGTGAAATCGGGGGTGTGTGGTGTCAGAGGGTTCTCAGGGGATTATTGAGGTAGGATTTCTTTCGTTAGTGGGATGTCAGGGAGTGGAGAATCCTCTGTGGGAGGAATGGTATCTCTATTGTTAGTTCCATTAGAAGATATGACACACACTTGTGCCGAGGGGTGTATGAGCGAGGGTGCTCTGTGGTATATCCCCAGCAAGGATGGGTCATTAAACATTCTAGGGCCCATCTCTACGAGTGGACATACATCGAAATTAGTGTGGAAAATAGGTAGGATGTTATCGATGTTGGAGGAATGGTTGGGTTCATAATGTAAAACTTGGTCGATGGTGATGATCTTCCCGTTGTGGGGGAACATCATCATTCGAAACATAGAAGAGGCCACATCCTTCATAGCATACATGTAGCTACTTCCAAACAAGATGTTGTAATTGAACGAGATGTCGATAACCTCAATGGAAAGAATGGTTTTTCCCCCGAGTTCAATGGGGACATTTTGAAAGAGCCCTTCAGGAGAGGATGGTCGTCGATCATAAGCTCACAAAGTGGTGGCAGGTGGTATTAGCTCAGGGGAGCCAAGTTTCTTCCATACCATTTTGGACATGATTCATGTGGATTCATCTTCATCAATGATGCATCGATGAACTAGGAGGTTCCTAATCTTGACTGGTATCTAGAAAGCTACCAAAGCGGGGAGACGGGGTTCCCCACAATCTAGATAAAATGTGATGAGTCTAGTATCAACAGGGTCGACTACCCCCAAGGCGGAAAACAATGATTTTTGTTGAGTGGGACAAGTTTGGAGAACCTCCAATACTAACCTGGCTATAGGAGATTGTGCCAAGTCATCGACCAGACTGTAATTGTGTGCCGCCCTAGCCTGAGGGTTGTTGACATTCTATCGTAATGGGATGCGAGGAATATGAATGGGCGGTTCAATGTTAGGGTGTGGAATCATCAAAGGTTGTTTGGTTGTAACTAGAACTTTTTATAAAGTGGTGGGAGTAGATTTAGGGGGTGCATTGTATTGATGACTACGCATTTGTAGAAGAATTTCTTCTTCGTTGGTGAGGAGGATGTTGTGATCCGTCAGATTTCCATGGTTTTCGTATTGTCCCATATTTGGTGGGGAAGGATGCATATCCTGATGGGTATTCATCACACCTTGGTGTGGAATAGGTTTTTGAAACACAACCGGGGGTGGTTGTTGCAAATATTGTTGTGGGGCCTGCTGAGGGGCAAGCGGTGCTGGGGGACGTGGCACATTCACATAATCTTTCATCTGTTTGAAGTCAGGAATTTGGGGGAAATGGTGAGTATAATGGCCATGATCACCGCAAAGAGCACAAGGAAAGTTCATCTGGAGGTTGTTGTTGTTGTTCCTCCCTTGGTGTTTGTTGTTATTTCCCCCTTGCGGGTTTTTCTTCCCCTGATTTTGGTTTCCCCCAGTAGGTTGGTTTTGTTGGGGGTTGTTTCCCCCTGGTCCTGGGTTATTATTGTTTCAGTTTTTTCCTTTATTTTTAGCATTATTCGACTGATGGGCCGTATTTTCCGTATTCAGATGTTCAAAATTTTGAAATTATTGAATGGGAGAGGGATGAACAAAGTTACCCCAGCGTGTAATTGTCCTTGTGGAGGAGAAATGGACTTTGGAGGACCAAGGAATGGAAAGTATAGATTATTTTGTGGTGATGACCCTTAGGGTGCATAGGAAGGAGTAGTGCTTTCACTATTTCTCAGGGTGTAAGATGAGGTAGAGGGAGTACCCAAACTTGGCTGAATAGTCGGGTGCATCATGGGTGCTGATGCGGGTCCACTCATGGGTGGGAGGGAAACAACAAGGTATGGTTGTTGATAAGGGAGATGAGGGTAACAAGGGGGTCCTCCATACATCAGTGGATGTTTGGGTGTATCGTACATAGGTGGTGGTTGGATGTATGGGTTGTGGTGTGTTGTGGTACTAATCAATCCATCCGCTAAGTGAGACATCCCAGGTTTGTCCTGGTCGAATGGTACGGGTCTTGGGGCATCAGGTAGTATCGTATATAAGTATATTGACTGTGCATAAATGAGGTCGTACTATTGAGCCTTTCTGATGGCTTCCTCTTCATATTGGGGGAAGATGGAGGCCACATCTTTGGCAAGGAGGGGGATGAGTGATATGAGAAACCAATCAAGGCATTGTTGCTTGGTGGTTTATGCTTTGCATAAACCACGTCGCCAATGCCATTCGTGAATGTGGTTAGCGATACATGTGGATGAGGTTTTTTTAAACTCGAAGAGAAGTTCAAGACCATTGTCATGGCATATTGGTAGTTGAAGCATGGTCAAAAATGATTTGGCCAAGGATTCAAAAATCACATGGGACCCTGATTTTTCATCCACGTACCATTTGGCCGATGGACCTGTGAGTGTGCGCTGAAATAACCTTAATCATAGGGAGTCATCCATAATGTTGTTTGAAGATCACTATAAGTGGAAGGTCATGATATGGTTGGCGTGATATTCTCCCAACTTTCCTTCAAACTTGAGAATGTATGAAGGTAGTTTGCTAGGCATTGCAGGCCATGTGGGTTCATGTAATAAAGGATCACTCGTGAGCTTGATCAGATCCAGTATCTTGAGGGAGGCCAAATATGGCATCTGGAGTGGCGGTGGAGGATTGGTTCTAGCCATGGTGTGAGAAGGTATTATACCTAACCCTTGAGGGGGGTTTATTGTGGGTGTACTTCTCCCTTGAGAAGAAGTGTACCCTCCACCTCCTTGTGAAAGAGAGCTAGTGGATGGATGACCCTGGGAAGTGGACCCAAGTAACGTGGAACCAAGTAAAGATGATCCCATTATAATATCACTCACAAGGGTGTGAGAGGGTTGAGCCAGTGAGTTGGAAAAACTAGGAAATCCTCCTAGAATAGGGGGGAGATTGTGCAAGCATCTGGAATGACGAGGATTATGTGGGTCCCCTATGATGTCTGACTAGGAAAGTGAAATGTGTGAAAATGGTGATGCAAGCAATAAATGAACAAGAGTCTTTGTATAATTTTGGACCTTCACAATATATCTCACAATCGCATGTAATCACAAGAGAATCATACATAAATCAATTGAGAAGAAGCGTACATGTGGGTAGGTGGATTTTGTCTGCATGGGAGAATAAAGAAAAAAAATGCTCATCTCCTAAAATATGTAATGTCCTTGCTCTCAAATAGCACTGGACCTTCCAATAGTACTCAACAGTGGGGCCTAAAGCCACCAGAAGAGGAACTAGTGAAGGATGAAATAATCAGTTATAATGAGGGGTAAAGGGTGCATATCTTGAAAGATCTGGTGATATTTCCCAATAGCCACAAAAAATCCGATCAAGGTGCAATTGCAGCCCACAATTACCACTTGGGTAGATTTCCTAAAATTTGGTCACTAGGTACCTCGATCAAAGTGTGACATTTAGATTTTCAGCCTCAGAAATGGGTCACGGGATGGATCCCGTCTAAGAGGTGGGTGCCTCAAGGGGGGATGCTTAGAACAACCAAACCTCCGACTTTGACACTTCATGGGTATCTCCCTACCTTATGTTGTTAGGAACACTTGACTTGGAGGATTTTAAAGTTACCTATTTTTCAACTTCTAATGTTTGAAGATGTAAGAACCAGATAATGGGGAGTTATTTGGATGCCTATCCCCGAGATCCTACCTAGGCTAAATTTTTTATTTTGGCACCTCCTATGGAGGAAAATGTAATGGGTTTTTAGGAAAAAATTAGATGTGGTTGTTTGAGAGATTGGGGGTGTGAACCAATGTCATTTGAATTAAGTGGGAGAGGATAATTCCTTCAAGAAATAGTGGGACATTTCAGAATCCCTTTGGAGGAAACTTACTTCAACCTCCACAATTCGAGATCAAATTATGTGAGTGAGTAGTGAATTTGCGTGTGAGCAAGTGATAAAATGTGTCAAATTTTTAATAAGTTAGGTGTCACCTTGCAGCATGTGGACTTCTTGTGGTCCTTTACAAGTCTTAATTACCTATCTTACTAGATGTCATTGGTACAACCTTGCGAAATTTTAAAGTCCCTAAAGAAATAGCATGTGGACATATGGGTCCTTACCAATCCTTTAAACTCCCTAATGTGATTTAATCTAAGAAATATTAAAAAACTATCCTAGATTGCAAGCATTGTGGGCATGTATGGGCCCATTACAATAATATTTAAACTCCCCTAGTGATGTAAACTAAGAAATTAGCTTCAAAAACTATCCTAATATTTGCAACATGTGGGCATGTATGGGCCCTTACAAATTTAAGATGTTTTGAAAAGAAACTAAGAGGTTCCCTAGGGGGGCTTTGTCCTCTCCTAAAGATTTTGTTTTTAAGGGAGATGAAATCTTCTCTCAATCATTTTTTCTGGTTCTCAAGATCTCTCTATGTTGTGAAAGAAGAGCATACTCAATGATTGAAGTGTGATTTCTAGTCCCAATGCAAGTGTTTATATATGTGATGGAAAATGATTTTAACTTAACTTTTACAATCAAAACAATCCATCCATGTGGAAAATCAAAGCAAAAGAGGATAAATATGATTCTTTTTAACCTCCTAATTGCCTATGTTTTGACTAAACCTTCATGTGGAGAGGGAATCTAAGTGTGGTGCATTTACAAATTGCATAGAATCAATATCTAGAAGGCTAGGGGCCTTCCAAACATCACAAAAAAATCTTACAATGTTGGATTTTTGGGCAGATGCGCAGGCCCCTGTTTATACAAAGGTGCATGTGGAGCCAATGCACAGAGAAACAAGGACCTGTTGGTGCACCATGCATAGAATGCACTAGGAAACACAATGTTGTTGGCGCACGTGCTCAGAATATGCGCATGTGGGATGAAAAACCTTCGCACATTGTGATACGCATCCGGGAAGAAAATTTTAAATGAAATTCTCTTCTTCCAGCTCCAAATTCAGCTCTTTGCAAGTAGTCTTGGGCTGGTTATGATCCCTGCAAGGTAAATAGATAAAAAATAAGTGATCAAACAACCCAAATAAGGAGGAAATTGATACCTTTTCCCCAGTACGGTCACCAATCTATTGTATCATTTTCGCCACTTGAATGAGAAAAAGAGGGACACTTGCAAGTCCAGTTGGGTCAGCTGAACATGACATAAGTTAGTGTATGAGTGAAATGACTCAATCACATGAAATAAACATACAACTAAGATAATAACAACTAAAGAAACAAAACTACAATGCATAAGGAAATTAGAACCAAAATTAATCAAACAATTGACCAATATTCATGCTACCAATGGATAGATTGTATTAGTGGGAAAACACCTAGGAAAAAGGGGGACTTATGGATATCCTCTTCCTCCAAGGGAGCGCTATTGAGTCCCCTATGTGAGATCTCTTCTTACAAATGGAAAACTAGAAAGGAAATGGTGAATAAATCCAAGCCTATTCCCTCAAGAGGTGAGGTGAATATATTAATGAGATGATGCTAGTATGATCCAAGAAGGAAAGAGGTTCCTTGTAGGAGAAAAGAGGTAGCATAACAATATAATGATATTCTTGAATTCATAGTGCACCCATGGCCTCTTTTTATATAAAATATTTGAGGCATTATCCAACCGGTCCTTAGTGTGAACAAGGGGCCCTTTAGGGAACTCTTAGGTCTTTGACCAGGCCCCCACTCAGATTCTGCTCAGATTTGAGGGTCAAATCGACTTGGGATATGAACCAGAAGTGGGTGAGGGGCCGAAAAGAACCATAAATGTGCCATTCTCAGGAGTGTGCGGATTTTATCGTACACAGTCACGCCTCGGGTGCATGTGCACTTTTCTGACATTTATGATCTTCACATGTGCGTGTGCTTCCTGTAGTTCTTCTGTGCATGTTAATTTTTTAACCAGTTGTATAGTTTGTGCCTTTTGGAAATGCATTTTTGAAGCCGTGGGTGAACTGATAGGTGGTTGGAGATGCTGGATTCCTGTAACCATTTATGGATGAAATTTCAGTGATAACATCTTGGATAAAAAAACTTGGAGGAACCTTGTAGATGGACCTCACATATGCTACTATTCCTATGTTTGGGGGGAGCATAGAATACTTTATAGGGAAGATCAGTTGGCCTACATTATTAGTGATTAATCAAACCTCACTAACCATCCTATTTTTGCACTTGACACTAATTTGGGATCCAGTTTATTGCAGCTCATTGATGCTCCTATACCTTCTCTTGAAATTAGAAATCAATCCATTACTCTTTGTGAACATTCTCCTCCCATCATCTCAGTTTGGAAGATGTTCTTTGATGGAGCCTCTTCTAGGGAGGGTGATGGTGTTGGAGTGGTATTTTTTTCACCTACTCAAGAGACTATATATTTGTCCTAAAAGTTAGAATTTGAAACTACGAACAATGTGGCAGAGTATGAAGCTCTTTTTTTGGGTTTGAGGGCTGCAAAGGACATGGGGATTGAGGTGATATCGATGTTTGGGGATACCAAATTAATTTTCTATTAGATCAAATATATTTATCAAGCTAAGCACCCTAGTCTAAGATCTTATAGAAATGAAGTGTGGAACCTCATTAACATTTTTTTCTTAGCCTTCAACATTTCATTTGTCCCAAGATAAGAGAACCCCATGGATGATTCTTTGGTTGTTTCGACAAGTAATTTCAGAGTCCCTTTTCCACCTAAACTCAAGTATGATGTAGAGGTGAAATATAGACCCTCTATACCAAACAATGTCAATCATTGGAAAGTGTTTGAGGATTATCATGAGATCAAAACATTCCTTGAGACTATTGATGAGTTTTTTGCATTACATATTGACCAAGATAATGATTCTGAAAGTAATCCTCATGCTGATGTTTTCTTAAAAAAATTGCTAATCATCATATTTTCAAGTTTCCTAGCAATCATATTCCAAAGGGATTAGTCCCTCTCGAATGACTATTTGACAGGAATGATGTGGTAGTGAAGGGTAAAGTTTCAACTGATGATGTTGATGTATCTGAGTGCAATATTGGCACAGAGAAAGATCCAAAATTTGTCAAGTTGTCAAGCAACATGTCAAGGGAACAAAGGGATGAATATGTTGAGTTTTTAAAATAATTTTCTGATGTGTTTTCCTGGACATATGAATATCATAAGATCCCATTGAGCATAAGATCCCATTGAAGGAAGATGCAAAATCATTTAGGAAAAAATTAAGACAAATAAATCCTATGTTGTTTCCTATTATGGAGAGGGAGGTAAAAAAGATTTTGGATGCTCAGATTATCATTCCTTTGAGGTATTATGAATGGGTGGCCAACTTGGTCCCAGTAAGATAGAATAATGGAGAAATCAAACTTTGTGTCGATTTCAAGAAACTAAATAGAATCTCTAAGAAGGATAATTACCCCTTGCCAAAGATGGAGCACATATTACAAAGGGTGATAGGTGCATCTAGCATCTCCATGATTGATGGATTTTCTGGCTACAGTCAGATCTTTGTCCTGCCTAAAGACATAGAGAAGACAACCTTCACTACTCCTTGGGGTACATTTATGTATGCTAATATTCCCTTCGGATTGATGAACACAGGAGCGACCTTTCAACGAGCCATGGACATAGCCTTTATTGGAGAAAAGGACAAGTTTGTAGTCATCTATCTGGATGACATACCAGTTTTCTCACACTATGATAAAGAACATTGTTATCATCTGAGAATGGTTTTCTTGAAATGCATAAGGTTTGGTGTCTCCCTAAATCCCAAGAATTCTTTATTTGCTATGAAAGAGGGAAAATTGTTGGGACACATAGTAACGCCTGAGGGGGTCATGATTGATTCAAACAGGGTAGAAGCTATCCAAACCTTGTCATTCCCTAGATCCAAGAAAGAAGTTCAGTCTTTCTTGGGGAAAATCAACTTTCTGAGAAGGTTTGTTTCAAATTTTTCTGAATTGGTAAAGCATATTACAGTCATGTTGAGGAAAGGAAATGAAATTGAATGGACTCCTAAATCTCATAGTTCTTTTGATCAAATAAAGAAGGACTTAAATGAAGCACCTATGCTCATCAATCCTGACTACTCCAATATTTCTTGATCTTTTCCTTTGCTTCATTTGAAACAGTAGCATTTGTTTTATTTCAGAAAAATCCTCAAGGGTTAGATAAACCCATTGCCTTTTTCAGTAGAGCATTGAGAGATGCAGAGATGAAATATGACATCATGGAAAAGCAAGCCTATGCTTTGGTTAAAGCCCTCGAGGATTTCATAGTCTATATTCTGCATAAAAAATTTATTGCATTTGTCCCTTCAGCTTCAAGGAAGGAGATTCTCATTCAGCCCGACTTAGACGAAAGAAGGAGCAAGTGGATTGCCAAAATCCTTGAATTTGAACTTGAAATAAATCCCACCAAATTGGTTAAAGTCAAAGGTTTAGCTAGACTGTTTTTTGAATCTGATTGAAAATATTTGGGGGTTAATTTCATCAATGCTTGCTCAGAAAATTAGCAAGCTGAGTTATCTGATAAAGATTCTCAAGTCAGCCCCACATTGGTAGAATGTGCTTGGTACAAGGACATTCAATTTTTTATGCAAAAGATGCAACCTCTTGATGGTATGGGGAAAATTAAGGTGAGATAATTAAATCTTAAAGCAATTAAATATTGCCTTATTGATCAGGTCTTATACTGGAAAGGCCCTCTGGGAGTACTTTTGATATGTTTAGACCCACAAGAGACCTGAAACATTATGTTTGATTTTCATGATAGTTTATGTGGGGGACATCACTTCTGGAGCACCCTTGACTATAAGATTCTCAGGGCTAGATATTTCTAGCCTAGTCTATTCAATGACATTTGTGCAAAGATCAGAGCTTGTGTTAAAAGTGTCAAAAATTATTTGGAAAGTAG
This sequence comes from Picea engelmannii, assembly GCA_009831015.1. NCBI lineage: Eukaryota > Viridiplantae > Streptophyta > Pinopsida > Pinales > Pinaceae > Picea > Picea engelmannii. The sequence continues at coordinate 290,856 of ML783086.1, read as the reverse complement.
TAGCTCAAGTATTTTCCATGGAATCCTGTGGTAACTTCAGGACCCTTTCGGCAGTGGGGCCTAGATTTCATTGGGGAAATTCATCCTACTTCCAATGGTCAACACAAGTGGATCTTGACTGCCACATATTACTTTACCAAGTGGATAGAATCCATCCCCACAAGGAGTGATTCTCACAAGGTAATCATTGGTTTCCTTGAGGATATTGTGGAAAGGTTTTGTTGTCTGAACATGATTGTCACTGATAATGCTTCATCTTTCAAGGATGAACCATTGATCGTGTTTTGAGAACAATTTGGAATCTTATTGATTCACTCTACCCCCTACTACCCCCAAGGGAATGGACTGGCAGAGTCCTCTACAAAATCCTTATAAATATCTTCAAAATACTGTTACAAGACAACCAAAAGTCATGGGATTCAAAGCTCAAATTTTCTTTGTGGGTCGATAAAGTGACAACAAAAGGGTCTCTTGGTGTCTCTCCTTTCCAACTTGTGTATGGAGTTGAGTCCATTTTTCCTTCTCATCTTTCCTTTCCTGTGGAAAAATTCTTCCAAGACTACCAAGGAGAGCCTGATGATATGATCAAAAGAATACATCAGCTTGTAGAAGTGCAACAAACTAGGGAGCAGTTGCTGGACAAAGCACATGAACATCAATAGAAGATCAAGAAGGCTTTTGACAGGAAGGTAAGAAAAGAGGATTTCCAACTGGGAGATCTAGTACTCAAATGGAATGCACCCAAGAAAGACAAAGGGAACTATTGTAAATTTGAAGCCTTGTGGATTGGGCCATTCATAATATCTAAAGTATTTGCAAATAATACTTACAGGTTACAGAATTTGGAGGATGCTAAAGATTTTGGTGGCCATGTAAATGGGCATTTTCTGAAAAGGTTCTTTGTGTGATCCATGAGTGGCTTCTTCATGTCATTGTAAATATCATTCCTCTTTTGTTCATAATAGCTATCTCGACAACCCAACACTAAGGCACTGAAACTATTGAAGTTCTTAGAGCCTTGTAGGGAGACCTCTATCCCCCATGGAGCCTACTGTTAGCACACATTTTTGATATAAAGGGTATTTTTCCCTTAGGAAATAACCCCCTAGTGAAAAAATGCAGAAAAGGGTCATAGCGTGACCCACTTTCGGCTCTTATCCAGAGTTTTTTGATGACTAGGCAGCCTTGGCATGTTGTGCTAGGGATCATGAAGATCTCAGCGGCTGAGATCTGTGTGCTCAAATCTACGGTCCGCATTCCATATCGGACTTGCCCCCAATCTTCTGCCTTTAATGGGGGGGTCCAAGTAGGTGGTTTTCTAGCACGGCCCCCCACTATCTTGTCACCTCATCATCAAATTAGACCCCCCCGCGCTTCACCGCTTACCACCTATGCCCCCTCCGAGCTAACCTCCAAACCACCTCCACTTACCTCCCTCGTTCCCTCTGACATCTGTCATGCACTCACATCACCCATGCGCTAATCCCCTTTCCATTGTCACGTCTCTCCCTCTCACCTCCTGACATGTGTCTCTCACTCACGCTCCATGTCATCCCCATTATGTTTTCATTTCCCCCTGACCTGTCATTCCATTCTACCACCACATCATTTCCCTTTGCCACATAACCCCTACGCCTTTACACCTCATCTCTCGCGTACCGGTGCCCATGCATTCCTAGTCATCGCTTCACCGATGCATCCATCCACATGGTCATCTCTCTCTCATTGTTTTGTTCTAGTTTGTGCCAATCATCTCACCAGATTCCCATAGTCAACATCCATGGCTGCCTGTTAGTGTTCCCTGCAAGCGTTCAAGCGAAGATCCAAGTGGCAGAATTTTAGAGTGCGACCAACATGTTTTCCGGGCACAGAGTTGACTTGGGATCCATCCTAATCCTGAGGAAGGTAGTTAATGAAAGAGAAGGAGTTGGTTGAGACATCATCTCCTTCCATAAATGGAAATCCAGAAAGGACTGGAAAATATGAGCTCACGTCTAATAGAGATTTCCATGCGCAATCTGATAGAGAAGGTCAGATGTAAGAGCTCGCGTCTGATAAAATACTGCGTGCACAGTCTGTCGAGAATACTCAAACTTAAGATTTGAATGCATGATTCAATCAATGTGAGGGTGGTTTTAGTCATTCTAAGTATATGTAGGCATTTTTTATATTTTTTTATGGTCGATGGTTGAGCTAGGCTCTTGCATTGTAAACTTTTGTTGAAGCTACTAGTTTTTTGGTTATGTAACTTGATTTGAGACTTCATGTTTAATGTAAGTCGGATTTCTCCTTCATATTCTTTGCCTATGATACTGAAGTGTCCATGATTGAAGTATTACATGGATTTTTACAAATGTATTGTGATGTATGTTTGATTACAATCCTTTTTTAACTTTCTTCAGTTCCTGAAACTTTGAATCCAAAGAGGATCTTGTGTTTGAAGTTTTTCCTCCTTAGGTTGCTGGAAGAATTGATGTCCATAGAAGACCTCTACATTCTCCTTACCATTTCTTCCTCCTACTCACCTTTACTACAACTTAATGACCGAATTTGATCAAGACCTCAACTATTTGTGCATGTTGGTCCAGTTTTCTGAGTTAAAATGAAATATGAAGGTGACTTCTAGTGCTAACAATGATAATATTTCATAAGAATTCTAGGTGGAGGCAGTTGACGCTACAAAATATCTGGTGAATATGCCTCCTTCGTTGACGCTAGTCAACACGACTCCACATGAGGTATTTTTAGGTAAAAATACTTTGGTTTCACATCTTAAAGTATTTCTTTGTGATGCATTTTTTCATGTTCCCGAGGAAAAGAGGAGAAATATGGACATGAAGGAAGTCAAGTGTATTTTCATTGGATACAAATAAGGAATGAAAGGATATAAGTTATGGTATCTTGCATCAAGGAAAACAATGTACAGTCAAGATGTGGTCTTCATAGAAGTCGGAAGTAATTCTAAGCCTAAACAAATTTTTTAGGCCAAGAGTAATCGAGAGAAGGTGTGATTTTAACTGAGGAACAAAGAAGATGATTCGAATGAGTCGACTGAATCAGGAGGAGTGGTTTGTTGGGTTGAACCCGGTTGTAAGGAGGTCAAAATGAGTAACAAAACTAGTCAAAAGGTATATTCAAATTTCATTCTAAATTTGTGTTAATTGTTGGCCCTTGGTTATGGAAGGAAGCAAAGAACAAGAAAGGAAAGGTAAAAAGAGAGCTTTGCAGGAGACACAATAACTGTCACTGAGTCAAAGTGAGCAAAAGAGCAGGAAAGATGGAGAAAAGTGAGAAAAAGAAAGTCTTTGGATGAGGAGATTAGGGATGACAGATCAACAAGAAATAGATAGGCTGGCGAAGTCTGGAAAAAGCGGGTCAAGTTGACCTAGGGTTTTAGACACCAAGGGTTTTGGTATCTAGGGTTTTGGCACCTAGGTTTCAACCTAATGCTATCGATGAGGGATTGTAATGTATAAATAAAGGTCAAGAGAACCTGGGTGGGGTTTTTGGTCATTGTGTATTGGTATGATATTGTTGTTATAACTCTGTTGTGAAGGGAGAAGATTGTATTGTGAGATCTTCAGCTGTGTGCGAAGGTCAAGTCCTGCAGCTGGGTGCACAGGAAGGGGAGAGAAAGAGAGAGAAGAAAAAATATCTTCTAGCTGAGAGCGCAGATAAGAACTGTATGATTTGCCTTAATAAATCATAAGCACAGTTGTGTGGACGTAGCCCTAGAGAGAGAGGGTGAACCACATATATTTTGTGTCGTATGTGTGATTGATGCTTGGATATTTGTCATTTTTATATTGTTATTTGCAGTCTGATGTTAGATCAGATCTATAGCTGTGCATGATAGACCTCGCTAATAAGTGATATATGAATGTTGTATTGTTGTTGTGATAGATCCACTTGATATTCCCCTGGTTGTAGACATCCCTTTCCTGCAACCCCCCTCTTAAGCTTCTTCAGGTGAGACTGCATCTGCTTCGCAGGTGCTTCCGAAAGGGCCAGTAGCTAGGGCTTGTTGGTGCGCTCTTGGAGTGAACCTCGGGTCTGCCCCTGTGCCAACAAATGGTTTCGTTGTCGGGACCTGAAACTGTGATTGTTGGGAACTGAGGAAGAAGAAACTTTGTGCAAAAGAAATCTCTCTGCGTAGATTTTTTCCCCTAGTGCGCATCTTTTTACCTGACCTATGAATCTTTGTGCCAGGAATAAGGTCAGATATGAAGAAAATAAGCGAGACCTGAATGCTCTATTCTCTAAGAAAAGTAAAAGTGGAAATTTCTGAAAGAGAGAGGTAAGATCTGTAAGCTCTATGCTCTAATAAAGGTAAGAATAGTCAAAAGTTCTTACATCTGGAAGCTTTGTTCTCTGTAGAAGTAAGATAAGTGATATTTTTTTTGTTTCTAGAGCATGGATCTAGGTATGTTTGATAGATTCTGTCCTAGATTAAAAACTAGAGCATTAATAGATGAAAGAAAGTTTGATATGAATAGATATGATAAGTATAATGATAGATATGTTATGCCTATGCATAGAAAGAATGTCTACACTAACAAATGGATGCAGGATCCTAGAAAGAATTTTTTGTAGGTTAGCTATCACGATTCTAGTGTGAAGTACAGAAGAGGCTAGGTATCATTTAAAAGAAAGTGAGGATTAATCCTATGTTACAATTGCAGAAAACCAAGCCATCTAGCTAAGGAATACCCTGGTAGAATACCTAGTTGTCTCTGTTGCAAATCTAGGGACCATGAGGTATTGGATTGCCCTAGAATGATCGCTAAGATTGAAAGGATAAATATGAATCAAGAAGACCATAAGGCATATCCAGAAAAGGCAGAAACCCAAAAAGAATCAGAGAAAGTATTAATATAGATGAAAGAAACCATGAAGGAACATAAAGATGTCTGATTACCAAAGATCTTCAAAGAAAAGGAGCAAGTCAAAACAAGAATAGGGGACTTCGACATTGACTGTATTCTTGATGAAGAAACACAAGTGAACATTATGCCAGAAAGAACTTAGGAAGCTATAGGGAAGCCGACCATGATTCCTTCGTTGGGAGGAATAGGACTATTCAGAGGAAAAATGATGATGTTATGTGGAAAACTCACTCAGATACCTATGACAGTCAATGGAACTTCGACAAAAGAAGATTTTGAGATTATCAAATTCATTGAGGAAAATGCCCCATTTACTATGCTACTTGGAAAACCTTGGATTGAAAGAGATCAAGCTAGAAAGAAGGAAGAAGAAGAGGTTTTAGAACAACAGAGACAAGAGTTAAAATATTTCATGACTAAAAGGATTGCACAGTTGATAGAAGAATAGGAGAACTGCTCGAAGCCATCTTACACTAGAATCCCAGATGTCGAGGACAAAGCTACACAAAAGGCTGAAATTTCTACCCCAGACAAAGAAGAAATGATATACCTAAACCGTAGGAGAGAATCTCACCAGCATGAACTGACTATGTCTGAGGAAAATAAGAATCAAAATGGGAAGAGAATCACTGAGATGAAGCTCACTGGAAAGAAGGATAGAAAGCTAAGTAAGAAGAAGGCTAATATTGAAAAATTATAGAAGATCCCAGAGGGTACCTCGTAGCAAGTCACTTTGCAGAATTGGAGCTTCACCGGGATATCAGAACAACGACATATACCACTTCGCTGAGGCAAAGTAATATAGTTGTTGGAAGCCAATATAACTGTCTGACTGCCACTCTGAACGGGTCAAAAATCATTTATGGCTCTCCACTAGACCGTTTAACCATGCCATAATGGATAGAACATAAGTTAATGTAGCCTCATACCCGTTGCAAGAAGACCGTTGCTAAGTTTCCCTACTTAGTCTGTCGCGCCATGCACAGAGAATACTTTTTGCTAAGTGAGAATTTGAGCCCGAAACCTGAGATTACCTCACCCTGTGATCATTGCCTTGTTCCCATACCATTCACTGTAGTCTCTGAATTCATTTCACACCTGATCTAGTTGACCCAAGCTTGTATGTCAGATGAGTTCAACGCTGCTGAGAAAGTAGTTGAAGAAGTTTTGATTGACTTAATGACTGAGAGAGACATGTTAGAGCGAGGATTATCTACAAGAGTCCAATCATCATCAACAAGAGGACTCTAGGGATCCCCTTCAACTTCTTGTGCCAGTCCATCCCAGTCGACCAATGAGAAATGAACCAAGCACAGGGATGAGATCACAAATGCCAAGCTTATCCCACACATTCTACCTACTTACTTACCACTTCTAAGCAGTGCCATCAACCATGACAGTGTACCTCAAGACTTCAAGTACACTTTGATCACCGCGTACCTTCTGAAAGGGGTGCCCACAGTTCATGCTGACCAGGATAAGATCGCAGCACTGAAATTTAGTGATTTTAACCTTGGATATCATAAAGTTTACAGCGTGTTAGCCCCGCATAAGTAATTAACCATGACCAAAGGAAAGAATTCTAAGATTATCCCATATTCATGGACCCAGAACTTTATGCAGTCCACACTACTTAATGTAATGAAGATCTCACACTTAGGCAGACACCAGGAAGTCAATGCATGCATCAAGTTGTTGCTATCCTGCTACCATGGAGGATACTTATGGTTGGACCATTGCATCACTATGGATCCAACCTTGATCAATTAGATCATAGGACTTAGTATGCAAGGCCCTGACCCACAAGAGTTTTACCCTGGAAAGACCTCATACCGAGCACTAACACAGAGGATAAAAGAAACTTATGGTGATTTCGAGAAAGGCACACGAGGCTACAATATAGCCTCTATCCAGAGTGGCGCAGTGCACCTTGCCTATCAGTTTAACACGGGCAAGCTAGTTCACAAGAACAGACCAACACAAGTGACTGGATTTGTAGTTGAACTCATAGGGAAGTGTGTCGAGGGACTACAGGTGAATTGGGCACAGTACCTTGTAAACCATCTAGAGCTTGATTGCAGAGAAGCACAAGACCAAGGGTATGAGTTCCACTTTAGTTGGTTGCTCATACTAATCGCTTTCATCACCTGGGAGCTACCAGAAGGTGCCACTTTTCCGTAGATCGAACCCTTTGAACCACTAGTTGCGAAGTTTTGTATGCTGTGGTACTCCAACGACATGAACAAGAAGTGGAATTCCAATGCCATATTCCACACCTATTACAACCAATTGAAGAATGCAATCCAGTCTACACCGCACCTCACCCAAAACACACTTCATAGGTTTATACCTTTGATAAAATTCAGCACGGACCACCACTTCACCTATATCACAATGTGCGTTGATGAGCACAAACAACGGCTCCAGTCATACTACAAGATGACATAAGAAGACTTGGAGCAAATTACCAAGGAATGGTCAGCAGACCTCCTTGTTGTAGTGGACCCCACATAAATGTCCGACGTGGATAGCCCTGAAGCTATGACGGATACACCTAGATCGAGAAAGAATATGAAGGATGATGAAGTTCAAGATGTCCATAGCACATCCACGAAGACTACTTCGATCTCACCTGCGCAGGGAGGTGATGGTGAAGAAATAGGTGGAATAGAAGTTGAGAAAAACAAAGGTGAGGTTACTCCGCCTAGAGAGGAGGAGGATCCCTCCAAGAAAAGGAATATTACCCCACCAAATCCCTCATCCAGAAATAAAAATAAGGCCACCTGGACTACATTTAAGACTACCCTCACACCGAACGAATTCGACTTCTTAATCGCTGCGTTGAATGATGCTTCACTAGAGATCGTAGAAAAGAAAGAAGTGAAGCAGGAGGAGGTATTCAACCGAATCAAGGGTGAACTTCAAGAAGTGCAACAGGCACTCCAATCCAGCTGAGCAATTTCTACTGCACCCTTGACAATTGGAGCAGCAAGAACAGGCGATGAGCCCACCCAATTACACCAGATCATCGATAAAGTCGAAGCTCACCTTCGACGAGCTCAAGAAGACACATCGCAAGCCACCCAGGCTTTGACACAAGTATAGAGTGCACTTCTAGAACAATAAAGTAAGGCAGAATGGGATAATCTTTCCCTGCAAGTGAAGTGGGATGAGAAAAAAACATAGTTACAGTGGAGCAAGGACCAGTTGCTAGCAGATAAACTTGAAGTACAGGAAAGGGTTCACAAAGCACTTCGCTCTGTGATGGTCATAGAAGTGAATATTGAAGAACGTGTCCCATAGCAGGTAGCACAACTTGAAGAAGTAATCCAACAACTTCAGCAGTTCATCAAAGATCAGGAACTTCATACCGTGCCCGAGACTCCTCAAGAAATAAGAGACCTAAGGGAGGAAATTGCCCGTATTGCATTTGGTTGTTTAAAAACCTTTTCCTTGGAATACAAGTAGCTGAGCACTAGAAGCGCCCGGAATTATGAGAACCTCATAGAGAATCCAGAGTTGCAGGAATTGGAGGCACAACTCCAAGAAGCAAAGCAACATGCAGATACACTACAAGCGTAGTTGAATGCCTTGACCCCATTCGAAAGAATGAAGATATTTCCAGAACAACACACCGCCCAACAATAGGTACACATGTTGCAAAGTAAAGTGATGCAAGTCTCCCAATGACTTCAGAAAATCCAAGAAAAGGCATGCCAACTATTCACTGAAGTTGAAATCTAGGGAGCCGAGCTTGAACAGGTTTTTATCACTGCAGCAAAACGCCTGGAAGGGACAGTAAATGACGTAGTGATCCAGGAGTTCATTGACCAAGAGGTTGTCGCACTGTAGTAGGTCAAAGTAGCTCGAGGCATTTGAGGTGGAATTTATTAGACCAAAGTGACTCGAGATGAGTCACAGGTGAGTGTTGGGGGCCTATTGGCCCTTGACCAAGTTTTGAGGAACACTTGGTCATATTTGACCATTTTTGGACTTCAACAACCTGTCAAAGATGGAGCGTCGGGTGAAGCAGAGATCACGGGATCTCTATCCACTTTTGGTCCCTTTTAGGGTTTTGGGTTAATGTAATGGGAAAGGGATGTCGACCCGTGGGTTTACCCATGCTTGTAACATATTGAAGATGATAATAAAGAAGAATATCTTGTGGACGTAGCCCCAGGGTGGGGGTGAACCACGTAAATCTGTGTGTTATTCTCTGTTCTTTGATTCAATGTGTTTTTTCTTATGATATGTGCTTTTATATATCCACTTATGCTCTGTTCTTCTTATATATATATGATTGTTAGATCTAATGTGTATGAGGATGCTTAGTGTTGATCTACTGGATCTGATCTGGGTTACTATGGTTAATTACTAAAATACTGTAGATCTGAGTGTACACCACGATGCTCTGTGCTATCTATGAAGTAGAATAAGGGTTAAATATTGACGAATGATCGATGCTAAGTTCTCTATAAATGATATAATCAAAGATCTATGTCGCAACTAAGGTTGCAGACACCTGAGTCTTGCAACCATGCCTACCTCTACCTTGGGTGAGACTTCATCTGCTTCGCAGGTGCACTCTTGAGAATTGAATCTTGGGTCTGCCCCTGTGCCAACATTAACTACCACCAATGATGGGACCAAGTTGGGGAGGCAATCGACTCAACAGAGGGAAAAATCTATAAGGATTCCATGGTTGAAGAGATGGAATCTTTTCACAAGAATGAGACATGCGACTTAATAAAATTATCTAGTGGAAGAAATATTTTTGGTAGCAAATGGGTATTCGAGAATAAGATGAATGCAGCAGGTCAAGTCGAGAAATTCAAATCTTGACTTGTAGTGAAAGGATATTCCCAAGTCGAAGGATTCGACTTTGGTGATATTTTTTCCCTTGTTGCAAAATTAACTTCAATTTTCTCTTTTATTAGGTCTCCTTCAACAATCAGATTTTTAGGATCTCCTCCTAGGGAAATAATCTTCCTCTCCAACTCATTAATATGAATTCTATGGGATTTAGTGTTCACTGTCTCCTTCTTCAATTGCTTTTCTATTTTTATTACCATGTTTTTCATCTTCCTCTCATTGAAAGAGGATTGAAATACCCCTGTGTATAGCATATCACTTGTTTGTTGGTGAAATTCAATCATATCCATAAGGTGTATATCTAGATGTTTTACTCTCATTTGAGTGGCTTTGTAATCTACAAGAAAAAGAGGCTTAAGTACCTTTGACTCTATAGAAAAATTGAATATTGTTGGTGCGAGTTTGATCAGACTAAGGTTCTTCTCAGGTTACCAACAAAAGGTACTATGTAGTCTAGAGCGCTGACATTTTCATCTCCTTCGAAGAGAACAAGTCTCACCTGAAGCACTCCTGAGACAAATATATAGGGAAGGGTAGGGAAAAGAATTAAGAGGATCCATAGAGCCTTCAGGACTCATTCCTAATCTTGCGCAAGAGACATGAATAGATATGAAACATACATGTGCAAGAATCGAACCTACTTACGTTTCTAGCAAGCATTTAAATGTAGAACCGTCAAATAGAACTCATAAGCCATAAGGAAATACTATATTGCACAAGTAAACATACAGAGACACATCATATTTGAAATTTTTGGCCCTTATTCATATTATCTTAAGAATCCTTCTTTGATTACAGACTCATAATTACAGAGTAGTGCACTTTACAGACTCTTGGCTCTGGACTCATGTCGCATATATCCAATTCTCAAAATTGATAGATCCCATTCATTACAGACTCAAGACTTAACTTAACTCAACTTACAACAATCAACAATTAATCTGACTGGGTAAAAACAACAAGAATGACTAAATCAATCAACTCGACCACAACCCGACTAACTCTTTTACAGTTATGTTTACCCCTATATATAAGTTGGGTTTTATCTTCCTTCTTGGATTGCACTCTTTCTTGTTCTATTGCAACCATTTGTTGCTTAGTTGGCATTGCGCTGACTTTCGCAACTTCTTTCAGTTTCTCCTTCTCTAGGCCTCTGATGAAGCTTGCACAACTCATGCTCAGTCAAAACTTGCACATTTCCTTATCCAAAAACAAAGGTCCCAACAGGCTCCGACCACAATCCTTGACTCACCCTCGAATCAAGTGCTTGTTTCTTTCACATACTCCAAGAGCATCTGTTGTTTTATCTTGTCCTTCTTTTCTTCTTCCTTGGGCTCTTATGTTTGTGATTTCTCTTATTTTACCTCTTAAAATGAAGGGCCCAACTATAGTACTAACTCTAAGGCTTTTTGTTTCACTCCTTGAAAGATTCCAAATTTGTCCTGCCATTTCCAGGCGAGGAGTGATGCCTCTGCAAGAAATTGTTGGGTCGTCTCTTTGCTATATTCCTTTGGCTTGGCCTCGACCAACAAGCTCCACTCAGAATCTGTTGTTGCATCAACTTGATGCATTTGCATGTAGGATTTTTTAATTATAGGTCAAAAGTTGTGCAAATCCTTCTTGGCTATAGACTGTGCCTCAAAGAGTGTATTCAATTTGTTGTCAACCTGTTGGATTTGGTCTAAATTTTGTGGTTGCTCCATGGGGTCCATTGTGGCTGTAATTTCTTTGTTTAGCACCTGGATCTTTGTGCGCACCTCCTCCAAGACTTGGTTTCATTGAGTGATGATGCCCATACACTCGATGACTTCCCTAAATATTTTGGTGCATTCCGTTGTGTGCTTGTTCAATGTTGCTTGGGAATTGTTTCCTTGCAATATTATCTTCTGCATCTTCTCCTGCGGCTCCTGAGGCTGTTTCTTTGCTTCCTATTGGACCTGTTGTAGCTTTGCTTCCAGATGCTCAGCTAGAGTAGCGAATTGTGTCCATTCCTTTTATAGCATCTCGATCTGTTTCTCTAGCTTGCTGACCTAGTTAGCTTCAGGTAGGTCGAGTGCAACCTACTGAATCTTCGGCCAGACTTCAACAAGTCTTTCGTGTAGTTTTTCCAGTTTTCTCTAGACTTGGAGTTTGTCATGCTCTTGCTATATCCTACATGTTTGCATGACTAACTCTTCCTTCCTTGCAACCTCGGCGGATCTCTTGACCTCCTGGAGCCTTTTTTCTAATTGGTTCGTTGATGCTCGGATTAGTCCAAATAATTGCGTCGCTGGCCACTGTACCAGGTCGATAGATGAAGGAGCTGTGTCGCTGGGTGCTCGTGTCTGCAGTGGAAGTCCACTGGCCATTGAATGGTCTGAGCAGGTTTCTACCTCCTCCTTCATTGGTGGTGCTGGTGCGATCCTAAACCTTAGTGTTGTGGGAAAAAGAGTCAGAACCTTTGTTTTGGATATGTATAGTTGCATCAATTTGGTGCATTGCTAAGGGTTCTGGAGGACTTGCTCCATTTGTGCTCACGCAGATGTCGTATCCTGCCCAGTTGTTGATTCTGGTTCATTCTGAGCATTTGGTATCTTTGACTCTTTTAGTGCTTCTACTTCATGCACCTTGATTTCTTGGGCACCCTCACCCTTGGCTGGTGAGGTGATTTACTGGTTTCTTTTGGCTTTCAGATCCTCTCTAGTTTGGGCGTCTTTTTCTTGCATTGAAGACTCGGGCTGTTATTCTTGGGTGTCTAGATTCAGATCATTCAGCTTCATGCTCGACTCTAATGCTTTGGGGTCTGGAATAGAAAATTTTGATGTTGGTTTAGGTGACTCTTGGGTTATTCCTGGGAGTCCTCACTCCACTAGTTCTGGTTGATCGAGTTGCATCGACTCTGGGGTTGTGGTCTGGGGTGGACTGGTGGTGGTGAGGTTTTGTGATTGGGGTGGTGGAGGTGATGGAGGGTGCTTAGTGACGAATGTGGATGGAAGTGTTTCAAGCTCTGGGTAATCCTGAATATCAATGATAGTGGTGGCTTTGAATGTTGCGTGGGTGCGGGGGGTGGTTTATGCAAGGGGTTGGGGGTTCAAAGGTTTGTTCGGAGAGACCCCGATTCTGGGCCTCTTCACCAATGGTTTGGTACTGAACACAACACCCAAGATCTGGTTAACATCCATACCTCACAACACGACATCGTCTAGTAGCTGACGGAGGGATGGTCTTTTCCTCTGCTCTAATTATTGTATCTCTTCTTCCTCCTTGGAGTCTGATTGTACCATAGTGTCTGGCTTCTTCGGCTCTGGGCCTGAGCTCGGTCCTTCTCCTGATTCCTTGTATTTTTTCTTCAACAGCTCCACAGGAAAAATTTAATGCATCCCCGACTTGCATGGATTGTGTTTGATTCCTGTCCATGACATGAATTCCCTGTCAAAGACCTCCTTGTCTAGATAGAATGGTAGCATTCTTGTGTGGAAATGTTCCCTGCTGACATGTGTTGGCCAGACAAATGTATGGTGTCAGTTCATGTTGAAGGAGATATTTCTCGTATTGCAGTTGAGGAGCTCCTGGGGGATGTGCAACCTCTGTGTTGCATCTATCAGACCATTATACCATTTAACAAATGTTGCAGCATTGAAGGTTGTATTCTCTGAGTCTGGTCTGGACTGCCATGGCTCGAACATCTTCGCCATGCGGCCCTTATATGGTATTGTCGGTTGTCTACCCATAGGTGGCTTCCATTTGAACATTGTGAATGCCACAAGTAGGTATCCATAAGTGAAGTTTCCTCCCTTCTCCTGCGCTTCCTCGCAAGCTAGCAGTAGTTACTCCAAAAGGTAACTACACCAATTAAATACTACTCCATTGGCGCAAAAGTCGGTGAATGATAATGCATCTAGAGTGCATTCACCCTTATAGTATGATCTCATAACCTTGTTGGCTATGATGTAACAGCCAGTCCAAACTGTCTTGGGTAGTATTGGTTTGATTACTATTGTGCGTCCTCCCCTCTTTGTGTTGAATTTCTCATACAGGATAAACTCGCCTTTATTTTTCCCATGCTTACTGAGGCCCTTGAATCCTTTTGACACATCCTCTCCTTGGGAGGATAGTCTAGTAAGCTGTTGGATGTCTTCAACATGGATTGGATACCGCTTATCCAACCATAGACTTCTTTCATGGACCCTTCTTATCAAAAATTTCCTGCTCCGTGCAATCTCACCCATGGTACCAAATACTGGTAGGTCTCTCAGGTTCATGATGGTCGAATTGAATAAGTTGATGAAGTCTTATTTTGGCACAAATCACATACCTATGATTCCATCTGAGGCCATCTCCCAAAATACATATGTGTGCATATGTGGGAACCAGAATGAATCCGTGAGGTCAAGGTTGATGAGCTCAACATGCTCCACTTTCCCTTTGAGATCTCCCATGACCTCGTCCCGGGGGTCACAGGGCTTCTCTGGTACTGCTTCTTTCGACATGGAACTTTGGATGGAAGTGGCTCTCAGCCTTCAAGCTTCTGCAACAACCTAAGGACTACATATTTCACAATGGTATAAGATGGTTCACTCTAGTGAATTTGAAAATGGTTATTCTTCTTTTGGAAATGATGCATTTGTGGGCGAGTTCTCAAGGCCTTATACTTGGCTTAACTCGCAAGTTTAGCAATAATTGTTGTTCATCATGGATGTATGGATGCAATGAGATCTGAGTTGTCCGATGAGAAAGTTTAACAGGGTAAATCCTATTGGGCGATTCTAGCATTTACTTATTTGCATGAGTGGAATAAGGACGTTGTTGATTTCAGAACTTTGTGTTTGACGGTTGGGTATCCGAGCACGAAATTTGATGGAATATTTTCATAATGTGTCTTTATGTCTTAACGGACTTTATATGTGGTACTGAAATGGAAATAAAGGTTGTAGCTAGACTAGGTTCGTGTGGCATATGGATTCAGATCGTATTCAGATTCATCCTTTCTCTAACCAAAGAGGTTGTCTCGGTCATATTAATGACTGTCATTAATGGATTCTCTTAATATTTGGATACTTCATTGTTGATTCATTAGTTTTGTATCCAACAAAACTTAATCAGAAAATGAACTATGTGTCATGGTGCAACACTGCGCATATTGACTTTATTACTGAACTTACAAAAATTTCAGAAAACTTAAATCTAACTATTGTACAAGCTCTTTTATACTAGAGAGACGATCCCTCTTTTTCAGTTTTGAGACAGGTAGGGCTTCAGGTGAGAATCATTAACCCATCCTGATCCCAACATACCATCCAGTTGCGCAATTCTGACTGCTCCTAATGGTCAGATCTCCGCAATCATGAATGGTCCCAACCAGTGTTTCTTCGGCTCTGGGCCTGAGCTCGGTCCTTCTCCTGCTTCCTTGTCTTTTTTCTTCAGCAGCTCCATAGGAAAAATGTAATGCATCCCAGACTTGCATGGATTGTGTTTGATTCCTTTCCATGACATGAATTCCCTGTCAAAGACCTCCTTGTCTAGATAGAATGGTAGCATTCTTGTGTGGAAAGGTTCCCTGCTGACATGTGTTGGCCAGACAAATGTATGGTGTCGGTTCATGTTGAAGGAGATATCTATCGTATTGCAGTTGAGGAGCTCCTAGGGGATGCACAACCTCTGTGCTGCATCTATCAGACCATTATACCATTTAACAAATGTTGCAGCATTGAAGGTTGTATTCTCTGAGTCTGGTCTGGACTGCCATGGCTCGAACATCTTCGCCATGCGGCCCTTATATGGTATTGTCGGTTGTCTACCCATAGGTGGCTTCCATTTGAACATTGTGAATGCCACAAGTAGGTATCCATAAGTGAAGGTTCCTCCCTTCTCCTACACTTCCTCGCAAGCTACTGGTAGTTACTCCAAAAGGTAACTACACCAATTAAATACTACTGTTACACGTCAAAATTGCTCAGATGGATAAGTGTCGCATTGTCCCTATCAGTCGTCGCAAGTGTCGCATTTTACCTACAACTTTCGCAAGTGTCGCAAGTTGATTATTAGTGTCGCAAACAATGTTCAGACATGATGCCATGATAACGACGCTAATAAGGCACTTATGACACCTCATATGACTGACTTGAAGGTCGAGAACTGATCCACTGGAATCAAACAACTCTTGACACCTGGAAGAGGCCCTGAAACAGTGGTTTGGAAGGGGAACGCTCCTCTAATACAGCTGGGGAAGTGCTGGCACTCCTCTACCATGATCCAGAAGTGTTATAACGCTTTTCAGCCCTTCTGGAGGAGTGATGCTCACCTTAAGAGCGCTGGCGCTTTTCCAAGGCACACCAGGAGCATTACAATGCTCTGATACCCCTATTGGAGGAGTGCTCCCTATTCTGGGTAAATTGTTAGCCCGTTGAGTCGAATGAGGAGGAGATCATTCAAGATTAGAAGACAGTTGTGATCGAATTATCGATTTTATCAAAAGATCCCTGATCTAAGGAGAAGGTTCCCAACTGGTTCTAAACATAACTCAAGAGGTTAGGCCCCTCCCAACCTATATAAACAGGCTCTATGATGGTGGAAAGGGGAAGAACTGAACATATGAAACTTAT